>ML663013.1:6467709-6572823 GCA_007570785.1 Antilocapra americana | reverse complement strand
TGTGTGTGTGTGTGTGTGTGTGTGTGTGTGTGTGTGTGTGTGTGTGTTGAGATGCTTTCACCACGATTTTTCTTTGAAAAGAAAAAAATGATTATTATAACCTCCCTAGATGTCCAGTGGTTAAGACTTCACATTTCAATGCAAGGGTGTGGGTTCCATCCCTGGTCTGGGAGCTAAGATTCCACATGCCTTGTGGCCAAAAAAACAAAACAGAAAACACCAACAATATTTTAACAAATTCAATAAAGATTCTTAATATGGTTCACGTCCATTAAAAAAAAATCTTAAGAAAAAAAGATTATTTTAAAAAATTCTAATCATCTCTGACATTTGACTTAATTTTATTTCTTGACTTCACTAAATAGAACTTTTGCTGTGAAGGCTTCTTGATTCTCATTGCCCTGCTGTCTTACATTATAGACAGCAGCAGAAATAGGAATTTCATTAAGCCTGGTTGACTGAGAGATCTTGGAGAGTTAGAACTGTGTCTTTTTGACTTTATATCCCTAGTACATTAGCCGCATCCAGTGTAGAGTGAGCACTCGATAGATATTTGACAAATGAATGGATGGATAGATGAATAAGAGAATCTCCACGCTGAAACATAAATCACTATGACTTGTTCTTCTATATTAGAAACAATTTTATATGACCATCTATCTTTTCATATAAATTTTGTATCTCTTATAATTGATGGGTCTAGAATGAAATAAAAATGTTAAATGAAATAATTTCATTACCAATGAGTTTAATGATGACATCAATTATCAACTTGTCAAGGAGTCAGCGTTAGATGTACAAAATCATCAGCTTATATCATCTTCATCAAAAGATCAGTGTCTGGTCTAAAGAAAACATATTCCAAGTAACATATAAACAATCAAACAAGCAAAAATAGTGGAATGACTTTGAAAGTGGAAGCACAAAATGGTTTTGATATAGAAAGTGGGATAGCGTGGGAGTAAGAATAGGGTTTCTGGGGGCAGAATGCCTGGGCTTGACCCCTGGCTACACTCATCAGCTGGACTTGTGGTCCTGAGAAAATTATTTAATCTCTCCTCTCTGGGCTTTGTCTCTTAAATAAGAGAACTGCAAGCTATTTTACTGGTGGTTGTGAGAGTTAAGTGAGGAAAACACATGAACTCTTAGAATAATGCCTGGCACATAGAAGGAACTCAGTATGTATGGGTTGTGGTTGTTATTATTACTATTATGAGGTATTGCAACAAACCTGGGTGTTAAAAAGCTAGAAGTTGTTCAACCACTAAGTCGTGTCCAAATCCTTGCAATCCCATATGTCAGGCTCGTCTGTCCTCTACTATCCCCTGGAGGTTGCTCAGATTTATGTCCATTGAGTCAGTGATGATATCTAAACACCTTATCCTCTGATGCCCCTTTCTCCTTAGAACTGACTCTTTGGAAAAGACTCTGATGAAGGGAAAGTGCTAGAACTGCTTTAACCTAGGTGTGGGCTTCCCAGGTGGCTCAGCGGTAAAGAATCCACCTACCAATGCAGGAGACACAGGTTTGATCCCTAGTACGGGAAGATCCCCTGGAGAAGGAAATGGCAACCCACTCCAGTACTCTTGCCTGGAGAACTCCATAGACAGAGGAGCCTGGCAGGCTAAGTGGTGCATGGGGTCACAGAGCTGGACACACCTTGCAACTGAGCAACAGCAACAGTCACAAACTAGTTTGCACTCTTCCTTTCTTCCAAAAAACCTAGTGACTCTATCCAGTTCAGTCTACTGAAAACACTCTGAGGCCAGAAAGTCTTATAAGATCCCTATAATTCTGGTTAATTTATGTTTTATGGCTCCCTTGGTTATAATTTACCTCCTAGCTACAAATATATTTTTGCCTTCATCCTCCAATAGGGAAGCATCTACAGTATAAGAAGGATTCTATTTTTAAAACAGAAGTCTAGTCATCCCCACCTCAAAATGTTTCAATATCATGCCATGACTATGGTCTACTTCAATATTTCCTGACAAACCTCAAAAGTTGGACACGACTTAATGACTAAACATTATCAACCATACCTTTATACCCTTACAGCTCCAGGTATTTGAAAGTACTGCTCCATATATGTGAAATATGCTCCACGTGGGTCAATTGTGTATGTCAAGCAGACTAGGCTAAGGGATGCGCAGATGGCTGCATGCATGCATGCGCAGTCTTATCTGACTCTTTGTGACCCCATGGACTGTAGCCCACCAGGCTCCTCTGTCCATGGAATTTCCCAGGCAAGAATATTGGAGTGGATTGTGATTTCCTCCTCCAGGGGATCTTTGTGACTCAGGGATTGAACCCAAGTCTCCTGCATCTCCTGTATTGCCAGGTGGATTCTTTATCATTGAGCTATCTAGGAAGCCTGCCCACATAACTGGTAAAACATCACTTCTGGGTGTGCCTATGAGGGTGTTTCCCAAAGAGCATAGCATTTGAATGAGGGACCAAGCGAAGTTCATCCTCACCAGTGCAGGTGGGGTACCCTCCAATCCTTTGGGGGTTGGAAAAACAAGAAGATGGAGGAAGGGTGAATTTGCTCTTTTTGCTTGAGGTAAAACATTATCTTGTCTTGCCATCAGGCATCAGCACTCCTGACTCTCAGGCCCTTGGACTCAGACTGAATTATACCACCAGCTTTCCTAGGTCTCCAGCTTGAAGTTGGTGGGATATCTTGACCTGCATAATGGCTTGAGTCAAGATACTGAACTAACACCGTCAGCTATATAGTACTGTGCTACAATAGGTTTATAATACGTTCACACAAATAATACATAAACACAAAAAATAAAGTATCCTTCATCTTGCAGTACAGTACCTTGAAAAGTACAGTAGTACAGTACAACAGATGGCACACAGGAGCTGGCATCAGGTGAACAGGCCAGAAGGGTTCCTGATGGAGGAGGGAGAGGAGGTGGGAGATGGTAGAGTGGAAAGGTTGTCAGCAATAGGAGATGGAGGGCAAGCTGTGATTTGCCTTCCTGATAGAACCCACACCTGATAGAACACACACCTGATAGAACACACACTGGCACCTTTGAAAGTTCAAAACTTGAAGTTAATGTTCATATGTATGGGACCTAACTGTATTCCATATGTTACGGAAAAACTCAGACTTTTTGGCCAACCCAAAAGACTTCTATGTGGTGCAGTGGTAAAGGTTCTGCCTGCCAATGCAAGGGACTCAAGAGATGTGAGCTGAACCCCTGGGTTGGAAAGATTCTCCGGAGTAGGAAAGGGCGACCAATTCCAGTATTCTTGCCTGGTGAATTCCATGGACAGAGGAGCCTGGTGGGTTACAGTCCGCAGGGTCGCAAAGAGTTGGACACAGCTGAGTAACTGAGCACACTCACACACAATAGATCTCCATATATCTTATTGATTCAAATTTCTGGAGAGCCCTAACCTACGCACTCCATCATCTTTCTTATTTAGCCAATAAAATAGAAGGTGCTACTTTCTCCAGGATGCTTTCTCTGACCCACCAGGTGTAACCTGGGTGCCCTTCCTGTCCTGCCCTAGAATACTGAGTGTCTTCAACCACAGAGCTCACCAAGTTGGGACTGCAGTTGTCTATCACCCACTTCTCTTTCTCATATGACTGCAAGAGCCCCAGTGAAACTGCCTGGATTGACTGTGTCCCTGGGTCTGTCACAGCGCTTGGTACTAAGAATACAGTAATCATGTGTTTATCAAAGAGATTTATTGTAAGGACAATCAGGCAAGGGAACAGGAGAGAGTCCCAACTATCAGTAAAATCAGCAAGGGACTTCCCTAGCAGTTCAGGGGTTAAAACTTCCAGTGTAGGGGGTGCGAGTCCAATCCCTGGTCAGGGAGTTAAGGTTCCATATGTCTTGTGGCCAAACAACAAAAACAAAATATAAGATAGAAGAAATATGGCAGCAAATTCAATGAAGAATCTAAAAGTTGTCCACATCAGAAAAAAATATTTAAATAAAAGGAAAAATAACGCAGTCAAGTGCTGTCCTGCTCTGGACCTGTGCCATTTTCAAATATAGAAAACCACACATGTCATCCCACTGCAGATCGGCATCACGGTATGGGATAGAACAGATTCAAGGCCATTCCCATCCTAACACACATCCTGTGAGCCTCACCACATTTCTTAGTCTTCTAGTTTTTCCTAAGAACACAAGCCCACCATCTTCCCACCTGTCATGGGAACAGTTCTCGGGGAATCAAAGCCATCCTAGAGGAACTGATTACAGATGTTCTGTGCTTTTTATCATTGTCTGGAAATAGGCTCATCAGAGTGCAGATTGAATAATCAGGTGTTTTCTGTATAATCTACATCTACACAGCTCAAAGCTGGCCCAAATTAACATTAAAAAGACACTCTACACTTCACCTGCAAGATCTTAAAAAAAAAAAACAAAAACTTCCTGACCAAAATGAATTAGAAATTTCATTATTCTTAATGACCTCAGCAACTGAGGCAAAGTGACCTTAATAACATTATGTTAGAAAATGAAGTATCCATAGAGTACATTATCAAATCTATAACACTATTATCAGCATTCTTGCTAATTATAAACAGTGTGTTTATTTTTATTTTTAATACCAAAAGGTAACTTAAATATACAAAAAGTATGGAGGATTAATAACAGGGACCCGTGTACTTTCTCATTTTATAATTTAATACATGTTAACATTTTACATACTTGTCTAAGATCTTTGTTACACAAATACACACAGACATAAACAGAGCATTAGATACACTCACTTAAATACATTCAGTTAAATATTAAATACACTCAGTTAAATAGAATGCCCACATTCTATCTCCATTTTATTCCTTGGGTAACACCACGTTTCTGTATTATGATGTTTTTATTTTATTTTATTTTTACATTTCAAGAGATATATATTTCTTCAGTGAATGTTTTTTAAAAGTAATGTGATCAGTGGGTTTCCCAGGTGGCACTAGTGGTAAAGAATTTACCTGCCAATGCAGGAGATGCAGGTTTGATCCCTGGGTGGGGAAGATCCACTAGAAAAGGAAATGGCAACCCACTCCAGTATCGCTGCCTGGAGAATCCCATGGACAGAAGAGCCTGGTGTCCATGGGCTCATACAGAGTTAGACATGACTGAAATGACTTAGCATGCATGCACAATGTGATCCACACAGAATATTTGAGAAATCGAATAAAAAGGAAGAAAATTAATGCCCTCTCTCAAACCCACCACCATAGATTTTCATTTTTAAATTGCAGTTTAATTGCTTTACAATGTTGTGTTAGTTTCTGCTGTACAATGAAGTGAACCAGCTGTATGTAAACATATATCTCCTCTTCTTGTACTTCCCTCCCACCTGTACCCCATCCCACTCATCTAGGTCATCACAGGGCACAGAGCTGGGCTCCCTATACAGCAGCTTCCCTCTAGCTTTCTGTTTTACTCATGGTAGTGTATTTATGTACTGACTTTCTTCCAGTTTGTCCCGCTCTCCCCTTCATCTGCTGTGTCCACAAGTTCATTCTGTCTGTGTCCCTATTCCTGCCCTACAAATGGGTTCATCGGTACCGTTTTTCCAGACTCCATATATATGCATTAATAAACTTTTACTACATATGACTGCCTCCATATATAGCTCATATTCTATCATCCTCTACCCACCTGTACAGCTACCTATACTATTTTGTTTCTTTCTGCCTTTATCTCCTTTCATTGCAACCCTTGGTTTGTTTCTGGAAGCAGGTCTATTGCAAGGCTCAAAAGCCCCAAGCAGTGGCAACTGGATTAACTTTCTAGTCCAACCCACTTTCTTATTCCTCAGAGAAACCATATAAGCATGCCAACTCCTCTGTTTTCCTCCACCTCTCCCCATCAGACACGCTCTGTCACATGTGTTCACATTCACCACCCTCAACCTTTGTCTGTTCATTTCCTACCCATGGAAAGTAATCTTTCCTTCACTTCATTCCATTTTTGATCCCTCTCCTGACAAGTGACAATAATCCTGGCCAATAAAGGTAAGAGGTGCATTAGGCATTTACCTCCATCAGCAAAAAAAAGGAATCCTATGGCTTTAGAAATAACATAATCAGAAGCAGCAGGGACTATAATCTCTCAAGTCCTATAGAACTCCTAGAAATTGCTTTTAGCTTTCCGTTTCATCTATTTCCCCATATTATTTAAATGTATACTTTTCAATAAAATGAGCATTTTCATATTTTTTTCTCTGATTTGTTGAGCACAAATTATTAGCAACACTCCCTGCTTCTATTTATCGAGGATAAAAAATTCTCAGCCACTTCGAGAGTTAAATAGTTCTTCAGTGACGTATTCTGAAAATCAGCAAGCATTCTAGAACATTTTTCTTACAGGAAAATATTTGAGAGTTTGCCTGTGTAAACTACCAAGTGTCCAAATACATAAAACACAAAGCTCACAATCAATAAATACCTGTAGAGTTACTATTATTCTTACAGGAGTTGTTGCTGCTGTTATTATTAATGGAATGCAGACAAAGGAGTGCGGAAAAGGACAAAAATGCATCCACACCAACGCAGATTCGAATATGATGTCATCAGTTATTACTCCCATCTCCTGCTACTCAGTAACCTAGCTGTTTATTTACACACAATTATGCAATGCTGGATTTTTTGTGATTAGACATTGGAAGTAATTTTTAGCACCTGGTAATTTTTTTTATCACACTGTTTCTGTCTCTATCCATCCTAACCAAAATATACTTTACCCTCTGTCTCAACTTCTGCATCTGACCTGGACACATTCTTTTTAAAATATCCTCAATTCTTCCATAAATATTCAATAAGAAGAAATACCAAAGAAATGGAGAAGTTAAAATAATTTTTTGAGTCAGAATCACAGAATTCCAAAAGTTACAGCAAAACCCCAGTGTCATATCTGAAGAAACCAAAGTCAGCTTCCACAAGGTCACATGGCTGAGGAATGATAGTCCCAGGACTAAAACACAGACCTCTTGACTCCAATTTTTATGTCTTCTCCATGGACTTTTTCTCATGGAATTTTTCAGGGCCCACCACTCATGGCTTCCTCTCTTTCAGAGTTTTACAATAACAAGTGATGATTCCAGAGCCAGAGGGACATCTCCAGGGTTAATGCTTCACCCTTCCTTAAGTTTTCCAAAGGGCTTCCCTGGCACTTCAGCAGTAAAAAATCTTCCTGCAATGCAGGAGACGTGGGATCCATCCCTAGGTCAGGAATATCCCCTGGAGGAAGGCAAGGCAACCGACTCCAGTATTCTTGCCTGGGAATCCCATGGACAGAGGAATATGGTGGGCTACAGTCCATGGAGTCACAAAGAGTAGGACATGACTTAGCAACTAAACAACAAGCTTTCCAAAGTCTCCCTTGTCCCCAGAGACTGCTAAGTCATTCAAATCACTCCTTACCTTCTGACACTTGGGTTTATTTTCTTAGGACACTCATCTTTTCCATAAGCAGACAATCATGGCATGCGTGATCTCAGATACCTTGCATCAGATCAGTCTCTCCCACTAACAGCTGAAGGGAAACAGCTCCCCCAGAGCTGATGCAGCTGCTGTCAGCACTCCTTTCTTTCACAGACCCTTTCCACAGTCCTATAGCTGAATCTGTAGCCATTATTTTTTTTCTGAAATGGCTCTGAAAATAGTATAATTTTTGGCCCCCTGAAATTTGGATCTTTCCTAAGCTTCATGAACTTAGGAAAATAACTATCACTAACACCAGCTTTTTCACCAACAAAATTAGGATGATAATCCTTACTTTGTAGCATGGTTGTGCAAACCAACTCTTTCAGTTACTTATTACATCAAGTTATTTATTGTAGTGCTTAACATATAATACACCCTCAATAAAATGTTCTTATTATTACTGAACTTGTAGTCTCTCCCAGAAGACAGTAAATGTTAACTGAGAGCTTCTAGGGTCCATGATTGAAAAAGACTTCTTTTTTTTTTTTTTTGGCTGTACTGCATGTAGGATCTTAGTTCCCCAAGCAAGGATAAAACCTGTACCCCCTGAATCGGAAGTGCCATGATCAGGAAAGTGCCATGATCAAAATTAATTAGGGAGACAATCAGAAACAAAGACCTGCAGCATCAGTATCAGAAAAAAGCCTCCTAAAGTCACTTTATGTACATGCTGTAACATCAAGAAGTGCATTACAGGAGTATAAAATATTCAAGATTAGAATACTGTCTCCTAAAAATTCCTGAACAGTACTGTCTTTCTATGCATTTACTATTGGGTCATACCTTTAAGGGTATTCACCTTCAGTCAATGAGACAGTTTGGTTTTACTGAGCTTCACACATTTGCAGATCTACAGCTTTTTCTGAAGCTTCAATACTTTGGCCACCTGATGTGAAGCACTGACTCCTTGGAAAAGACCCTGATGCTGGGAAAGGTCAAGCGCAGGAGAAGGGGGCACCAGAGGATGAGTTGGTTGGATAGCATCACTGACTCAATGGACACGAGTTTGAGCAAACCCCAGGAGATGGTGAAGGGCAGGGAAGCCTGGTGCACTGTACCCCATGGGGTTGCAAATAGTCAGACACAACATAGCCACTATGTCAGCATAGTCAACAGCAACAGCTTCTTCAGTTATGACTCTCTCTAGGCTGGGGAAGCAAATTTAGGGAGATCCAGTTAATTGCCCTAGCTGGCACTCCTCTACCATCCAGTTAATCTCTTCATTTTCCTTGCCCATCATGAGGTTATGGTAACAAAGAAAAGACAGAGCTGTCTTCCTCAAAGCCAAAGGAATAGCATCTGGGTTATTTATTTGTACAGAGGGAAGAGGCAGACAGGAGGCAAAATCTTCTTTAGCTCTTGCGGCAGCATCTGGCTGGCCAAGGTATCGATCATTTTGCTCCTACATTCGTCCATTTACATTCACAGGAGCAGGAGGCAAGCAGCAGAGACATCTCTCAGTTGTGTGTTTCCATAATGTCTCCCCATCCTTCACCCCCTTCTGCGGTTTCTCTCTGCATTTAGAAAGTCGTTGAGAAATGTTAATGGTCTGGGGGAAAACTAGCGATTGGCGAATGATGAATGGACAAGTAGCGGAATGAGGGTGTGCAGCTAATGATTTCCTACAAGTGATGATTAAACATCGTTCCTCCATCTCTCAGCACCTAATTCTCCCCAAGGCTGATTTATGGAAGACACCCTAATGTACAGCTCCTGCAGTTTTATTAGCAGGAACAATTTAGCCATGAGAGTAGCCTGCCCCTGCTTCTCAATTTCTTCTAGCCCAAGAAGAAAAAATGATAAAACGTGAAGAACAACTGGGGCCTCCTGCTCTTAATACTAAAAATACAAAACAGCATAATACAAAGACCACTAAGGAGATAGGTAGTCATCAGTGGGATAAAGTTTATGAAAGGCAAAGCCATTACTCCACTGAAGTCATTACCTTGTCCCAGACATA
This sequence comes from Antilocapra americana, assembly GCA_007570785.1. Taxonomy (NCBI): domain Eukaryota; kingdom Metazoa; phylum Chordata; class Mammalia; order Artiodactyla; family Antilocapridae; genus Antilocapra; species Antilocapra americana. Next base: position 6,563,389 of record ML663013.1, on the reverse strand, counting down.
AGAGAGGGTTCCTACAGTTCCTAAGGATGGAAACCTGTTGCTGCTATTTGAGTCTAAAAATAAGTGCAAAACTCATTTTTCCAAATGTCAGAATACCTGCCTTCACTACTTCAGGAAAAGGTATAAGGTTACCATAAGAACCCAGACAAGATGTGGGAGTGTTTGTGGTTTTAAAAAGTGATGACAAAAAGTGTTCCCATGGTGGGCAAAGAGAAATTAGAAGCATGTGAGAATCATCAAAAAGAAAGTGGAGTCATCAAGATCTTTTCTTCCCTAAAAGAACTGACTTCCTTGTTTTCCGTCAAAGATGTTAACATCTTTCAAGGTTCTGTATGGATATTTTCAATGAATGTCTAGATGTCATAAAAAATCATGACTTTCTACTGGAAGTGTTACAAAAATATCAGGTCTGTGGTTTTCAAAAAATACCAAAGCACATCAATGAATATTTATTAATTCCTTAATAATTTAATAATATACTATGTTAATTCCTCAATTATATGAGACCTAATACTCACTGGACCCTTACTTGATGTCCAAGGCTATGCTATGCAGTCTGCAAAGATTATTTTATTTTATTCTTATCAATCTTAGGTGGAAGTTGCTATCTTTTATTCTATTTTACAAGTAAGAAAACAGAAGGAAACTAAATAATTTACACAAGGTCACTTATGACTATGCAGTATTTGCTCTGAAGAGGTCTGATGCTGGAATCTACACTTATAGCCACCATAGTAAACTAATACTACATACCTTCTGCTGTAATATTCACTTTCCACTAGCCAACTAACTTTAATAAACATAAATCAACCCTATAGTATTTAGAAAGTATGAACTAAACAAGAATTCTGCAATATTTTGGATTAAATACAGAGTTTTGAATTGATCTGAACAGGATCAGAATTCTATATAAAGATACAATTTAAAACTCCCTTAATTCATAGAAATCTATATAAAATCTGATCATACTCTCTGGTGTTATTGATTCCACATGTGTGCCCTGTGACATAGGGCAGACATAGAGAATGGATGTGTGGACACAGTAGGGGAAGCGGGGGTGGGGTGAATTGGGAGCTAGGGATTGACATATATACACTGCCATGTGTAAAATAGACAACTAGTGGGAAGCTGCTGTGTAGCACAGGTTCAGCTTGGTGCTCTGTGATGATCCAGATGGATAGAATTGGAAGGGGGGTCATGAGGGGGTTCAGGAGGGAGGGGATATATATATATATATATATAAACAGCCAATACACTTTGTTGTACAGCAGAAACTAACATAACATTATAAAGCAACTATATTTCAATAAAAAAAAACACAATGAAAGCAAAACAAAAAAAGTGGATCCTTGATGCCAGGACCAGGACAATTCAAGGGCAATTGAATTGCCCATACTATAGTTCAGAGCACTCATTCCAACTTCAGCAGATACCACTGAGCACCCAAGTGCCAGTTACCGAGATTACAAGAATGCACAAAAGTGAACTTGGTCTCCATCATCGGGTTTATGATCAAGTGGATGAGATAAACATCAGCTAGTTAATCACAGTGCTAAATGCAAATAACTATGCCTACTGTTGGGGCTTCCCAGGCGGTGCTAGTGGTAAAGAATCTGCTTCCCAATGCAGAATACATAAGAGACGAGGGTTCAAACCCTGGGTTGGGATGATCTCCTGGAGGAGGGCATGGCAACCCATTCCAGTATTCTTGCCTGGAGAATCCCATGGATCCTGGTGGGCTACAGTCCATAGAGTGCAAACAGTTGGACATGAGTAAAGCAACTTAACACATACGAATGACCACTGTTACAGAGGAATGGTACATGGTACTACGAGAGCGCAGAGTAGCCAAGGCTATTCTAGGAGCTAGGAAGTGCTCTCTTGCGGAAGTGGTCATTGGTTGAGACAAAAGGAATGAGTAGATGTTAACTAGAGGGTGATAAGAGGTATCAGGGCAAAGAGAGACTATGAGAAAAACCTTTTAGCAGAAGGAAGTTTGGAATATTTTAAGACACAAACGGAAGTCAGTAGAAATGGAGCACGAGAAACAAGGGGTCTAAGGATATCAATGAGTTGGGGGATGTGCAGGGGTGTGGGCCATGAAGGGCCTTGGAGGCCATAGCTTAGTTTTTGGTTTTAATCATAAGAATACCTGGAAGTCATGAGGATACTGACTTGAAGTCAAAATAAATACAGGAATATTACTTCAAAAGCCCTGATGGCTGCCTGTCTTAAGATCTCCCTTCATTTTAAGGAAGTAGAATGCTAATCTCTGCATCAGAGATGGGGCCATGAAAGCCTTCACAGAGTGGAATGAAGTGCCCAGAATCACTCATCTTACATGCAAGATCAGAGTCAGGAAGAGAATCCAGGTTTCTGAAATTCATATCTGCATTTATTTCCTGCTACACTATCGTACAAGAGCAAAGAGCCCTTGGTGGCAGAAGCACTTGTGGCCCAGCACTAGAAACTAGAAATGAGTTTAGTGAGGCAGGATGAACCAGATAAGACTGGAAGGAAAACAAGAGAAAGCCCAAGGGACCAGAGGGATATCGCCAGGACAACTTTCAGGAATGATGATAATGACCCAGAATAGTGTGGAGAGACATTTGTCATTGAGATCAAACACATCCATTTTATTTTCAGTCTTCCAAGGGTATTTCAGAGCTATGATGTTAGGGGAACTACTGACCAAAACTACCAGGTACCATAGGAACCATTTGCATGAGTTGGATTATGACAAGAGGTCCTGGCAAGGAACATGGAACTAATGGGCCACCACCAACCAGAAGTAGACACCAGTCCACATGTCCTACGAACCTCCCAGAATCCTTCTTGATGAAATCCATCTTGGCTGAGCAATGCATGCATGACCGGGAAGGACCCTGAGTAAGAGTGATTGGACAGAGACAACCTGCAAACTAAACCCATCACCATAAAACCGGAGACTGTGAGCCATGTGGCAGAGCAGCTCTCCTGGGTTCCTTTACCTTCCTACTCTCCACCCAGGGGACCTTTCTTAATAAAGTCTCTTGCTTTGTTAGCATGTGAGTCTCCTTGGACAATTCATTTCTGAGTGTTAGACAAGAGCCCACTCTTAGGCCCCTTCCTGCATCAATGTGAACACTGGACAGTCACTTAACCCTACAGAGCCTTGGTTTCTCCTTCATAAAATCAGAGTTGGCAAATCCTTCCCAAGAGTGTCATTAAGGGGATCAAAAGAAATGGCCATGGAAACTGCATTTCACTTTAACAGTAGCTCAATAAAAATTAGGTCACTCTTCTAGTTCATAGTGTGGGCTTCCCTGGTGGCTCAATGGTATAGAGCCTGCCTGCCAATGCAGGAAATGCAGGTTCCACCCCTGCGCTGGGAAGATCCCTTGGAGAAGGGACTGGTAACCCACTCCAGTATTCTTGACTAGAAAATCTGATGGACGGAGGAGCCTAGCTGGCTACAGTGTGTGGGGTCACAAAGAGCCAGACAGGACTTAGCAACTAAACAAACAACTAGTCCCATAGTAGAGCTTTTAAGTTGATAGCTAAGGAAGTGATCTATTCCTTTAACTGTGGGAAAGAAAATACCAATCCTACCCATTCATCTCACCTGTAGTCCTGTTACAATAATAAAGTGAAAGAACAAGGAGAAACTCTGGTTGCTGAGATTCAGTAAGAACTGCAGCATCAAGCTTACATGAGAAATCTGAAAATAAGACCATGCTTTCTCTATGCAGTCTCAGGAGACAGCATCTAAGGTTATTCATGAATGAATTTGCCTAGGCATCCAGGGAGGATTTGAATTTATAAATGCAGGGCAAATCTTATGCTGTTAATAGTTATCAATAAATTCTTGGCCTAATGAACAAATTTCAAAACCTAAGATAAGGCACAGCACTCTGGAAGCTGCTGTGGCATAATTAGTTCCATGTGGAATGAGTGGAGGATGGGGAGGAAAAGGACAGGATAACTGGATTCAACTTTAATCAACTTATCATGGGCCAAATATGGACAGAGGGTGTATCTGAATTGCCAATGTCCTTGTTTTTAAAACCCTAAGGACTTCCAACTACCCTCTTTATAAAGTCTAAACTCATTGTTTATAAGATAGGCTCAGCTTATTTGTCCTGCATTGTCTTCTTCTGTCTATCTGCCAAGATCCAGCCATATGGGGTAACTCTTCCTGAAGGTTTCTTGGATCAATCACACTCATACATTCAAGTGTGCTGCTTCAGCTGCCTCCTCCAGGGCTTTCCCATGTGCAGGTACCACGCTATGCCCTCATTCTCTCACTTCTGAACTCCTGCTCATCCTCACATCTTCATTTAGGAAGTACTTCTTCAGGAAAGTTTTCCTTGACTACCCTAATCCAGCTCAAATCCTTTCCACAGCTTCCCATAGATTCCCACACTTCCTCTCTTAAAATACTCATAACATGGAAGAGCAGGATCTCTGTCTAGTTCACATCTCTTACCTGGACAAAAGTCTAGAGGGCCAGGGGCTTTATCCATCTTACTAATAACCAGATCCCCTATGCTCACACATAGGGGTTGCCCAAGAAAGTACATGGGAGAATGAATGGACTCTGGAAATGGGATTAGAAGATTTCAGAGCAACACTTACCTGGAACCTGGGGCTTCCAAGGTGGTGCTAGTGGTAAAGTGCCAGTGCAGGAGATATAAGAGATTCAGTTTCAATCTCTGCAAAATGGCAACCTGCTCCAGCATTCTTGACTGCAGAATCCCATGGACAGAGGAGCCTGGTGGGCTACAGTCCATGGGATCACAAAGAATCAGACACGGCTGAACATCTGAGCACTACCTGGAGCCTGGGAATTTTGTGAGAAAATGGCTATGCAGCCTTCTTTAACATGTGTGTATTTTTTAAGCGGAGAATTAATGGAATTTTGTCAGGGACACATCTCATTGTATGGGATGAAATATAATTTTAATTGCAAATATCAGGGCATCTGTCATTCCAGAATCAGGCATTGAAAGCTAATTTTATCCATTCAGCCCTCTAGTCTTCATGAAAACTTACAATTGACCCTACCACCATTACTATGCGTCCAGGTGCCCTTGGAGGATATGTTGCTCCCAAGAGAAACAACAGCATAATATACAAAGCAACTGGACTCTAGGCTAAACAGTATGGGAAAATCCAAATCTATGGCCACTGTCTTTCATTGCCACTTTAATGGACATCTTATTTTAGGGGACATCTCTTAGGAAACAGGTCTGTGTCTGTGAAGACTGGCCGATAGTCCCGGCACATTCTTCTCCCCCTTACTGCCTCTCCTTTCCTTAGTTTTGGTGAAGCAAGAAGTTCCATGCTGGACAGAAGACAATAAACAGTGAAAAGCCAGAACATACCATCAGTGGCTGTGTGGAGATAAGAGTTAGAAAGGTAAAATCAAGCAAGCCTTGTTCACCATCAACAGCCAGGTGGGAAAGTGTAAAAAGACTTGTACACACAACTAAAACAAAGGAGCAAGTATTCCTCACTCCAGACCCCAAAGATGGACTTCCCCAGTGATCTTCCTGTGTGCTTCCAATGCAGGGGGCATAATCCCTGGTTGAGTAAGGCCCACATGACACGTGTCCAAAAACAAAAAATAATGAAATACAGCAAAAAAGAAATCCAAAAGAAAAGTCCTGTTTTCTCAGAGATTCTCTGTGCTACCAGTTTGCTGATCCTCAGCTATAATGATAATCTGGACTTGAAATGAAACATAGGATAGAATTTTCTGCATTTCTCACTTTATGGTGTATTGAATGTTTTCATTATATTTTGCACAGGGACAGGAAGAACCAGCTTCTATATTTCCTAGAGAGGTAGCCCAAAACTTTAGGTTATCCATCCTCACTTTTATTCACCTTTCTTTATCTTCCTCCCTCCTTTTATTTTTCACTTTTGTCTTTTCCTTATAGCAGACATCAATATAAAAATCCATCCACATATAAATATTCTCCCAGTCCTGTCTCTTCTTCAAGTATATGGATGATACAATTTCCCATGCCATCATTTTGCAGTGAAAGGTTTCTGATAAATCTCAAACTTAGTATCCTAGTCTTCTTCTTCTCTTTGTGCTAGGAAGGCTCCAAATGAGCCATTGGGAAGAAAATAAAATCAAAAGGCTAAAAGAGGGACAAAAAGGATCTAAGAGAGAAGGAAGAGAAGGGGAAGGAGGGAGGGTCATCATGGCCAGGCAAAATCAAGGACAGATTGGGTTTTTTGATGGAACTTGCAAAGTGGGCAAACTGAAAGGTGAGCACTTCTGGGAGGATAAAAGGATGAGAACAAAGAAACCACTTTATGCAGCGATATTAGTGCTATCAGGAGCAATAAAGCTGCACGCCACAATCGAACATCGGAATGGAGGGTGACACTGGGGAGAGGCCCGGCTGATGCCTTCAGGACGCACCGGGCGTTCACTGGGAGGGCTGTGGACATCAAGGCCCTGCAGGAAGCTCAGGGAGGAGCCCTTTGGACCCAAGAACAGACCCAGAGAGTTGAAATGCACGTCTTCTTTCTGCCACTGCTCTTTCTGCCAGTGCCCCATCCTTGAGCCACTGCAGAGTAAAGAGGAAACCCAGACCTCAGCATACACCTGGTGACAGCACTATTAACCAACAGATATTGTCTGAGCATCACTTAAATTCCTTGGAACCCTGGGATTTCAAAAAACATGTGATTCATGGGATTTTTCCCTCAAGAATCTTGCAACTTAACTGTGGGAGCTAGCATTTGCTGTTGTTCAGTCACTAAGTCATGTCCGACTCTGCGACTCCATGAACTACAGCATGCCAGGTTTCCCTGTCCTACACTATCTCCCAGAGCTTGCTCAAACTCATGTCCATAATGTCAACGATGCCACACATAAATGAAAAAAAAAATAGATGGGATTATTAATTAAGGTGGCATCTCTAAGTTGAAATAAACATAAATCTGCCTCAAAGACAAATGTCCTCTTCAAGTTGTTCAACTCATTTAAAAAAAAATAGTGTTTAAATCTGTACAGACATGAAACACGATATTATATTTAAAGATAGCTAATAAAATTTGAATGCATCATAATTTAGTGTGCTAGATATTGCCCTGCTAAAGGTAAAATCGTGATGCAGTTTTCATGATGAAGTTTCCCTCGTGTTGAAGTGAACAACAAACAGGATCCTTAGTAAGATTCTCAGGATTTTAGTAAGAATTTATAGTATAGAGCACAGGAGCAGGAGGAAGACAGAAGTCCCTTTCTCTCAAGTTGTTTACATCTGCCTGGTCACAGAGAACAAATAAACCCCCTGACAAGACTGAGATACAGGGAGACCCGAGTTTAAGCAAGAGACAAACCTCTGCTTCAGGCACGTTTCATTGAGTGTTCTGACACTGGAGTTTAATATGGACAAGTGTTGTCAGGGAGACACAAAGGGGATTTTCCTCCTCTCTCCTAGGTATGGTCTCACCAGACATGATTTACAATTAGAAGGACAGCCATTAGGAACCCTGCTACACTGTTGGTGGGAATGTAAATTGCTGCAGACACTATGGAAAAGAGTATGGAGGTTCTTAAAAAAAAAACCTATAAGTAGAACTATCATATGATTCAGCAATCCCACTCCAGGGCATACATCTAGAGAAAACCATAATTTGAAAAGATACATGCATCACAGTGTTCATTGCAGTACTATTTTCAAGAGCCAAGACAGGTAGTTCCCTGGTGGTCTAGTGGCTAGGATTCTGTGCTTTCACTGCCGAGGCCTGGGTTGGATTCCTGGTCAGGGAAGTCTCTCTTTAAAGGCTTCCCTCACAACTCAGTTGGAAACAAATCCACTTGCAATGCAGGAGACCCCGATTTGATTCCTGGGTCAGGAAGATCCACTGGAGAAGGGTTAGGCTGCCCACTCCAGTATTCTTGGGCTTCCCTTGTGGGTCAGCTCGTAAAGAATTTATCTGCAATGTGGGAGACCTGGGTTTGATCCCTGAGTTGGGCAGATCCCCTGGAGAAGGGAAAAGCTACTCACACCAGTATTCTGGCCTGGAGAATTCCATGGACTGTATAATCCATAGGGTTGCAAAGAGTTGGACATGACTGGGTGACTTTCACTAAGACATGGAAACTACCTAAAAGGCTATCAGCAGATGAGTGGATAAAGAAGAGACGGTGCAATGGAATACTACTCAACAACAAAAAGGAATGGAATAATGTTATTGGCAGCAACACAGACCTAGAGATTATCACACTAAGTAAAGTAACTCAGAAAGAGAAAGACGGACACCATACAATATCACTTATACATGGAATCTAAAACACTACATAAATGAACATATCTATGAGACAGAAACAGACTCACAGACATAGAGAACAGACTTGTAGCTGACAAGCGAGAGGGGAGTTCGGGAGGGAATGACTGGGAGTTAGCAGATGCCAACTAGTATATATAGGATGGATATACAACAAGGACCTACTGTATAGCACAGGAAACTATATTCACTATCTTCTGTAAAAACATAACGAGAAAGAATATGAAATGAACATATACATACATACATATACATGTATAACTGAATCACTTTGCTGTACAGTAGAAATTAATACAACATTGTAAATCAATACCAGTAAGTTGGTTTTAAAAAAATATATAGCCTTTATTCCTGCCTTGGATTATTCTTTTGTGTTCCTAAGCAAGTCTGTAGAAAAGCAAACTCCCTGGAATTAATGTAAACATTTATCTGGTGACTCATCATCGGTCAAACTCCTCAGCAAGCACAGTTAGAATGGAGATTGAGAAGAAAAAGTTCTGTTCTGGACTGCTCAGGACCATGTGAGACCACATACTTTAATATACATAATATCAGTTCAGTTCAGTCGCTCAGGCATGTCTGACTCTTTGCAACCCCAAGGAATGCAGCACACAAGGCTTCTCTGTCCATCACCAACTCCTGGAACTTACTCAAACTCATGTCCATAGAGTTGGTGAAGCCATTTAACCATCTCATCCTCTGTTGTCCACTTCTCCCCCTCCCTTCTATCTTTCTCAGCATCACAGTCTTTTCCAGTGAGTCAGTTCTTCGCATCAGGTGGCCAAAATATTGGAGCTTCAGCTTCAGCATCAGTCTTTCCAATGAATATTCAGGACTGATTTCCTTCAGGATGGACTGGTTGGATCTCCTTGCAGTCCAGGGGACTCTCAAGAGTCTTGTCCAACACCACAGTTGAAAAGCATCAGTTCTTCGGTGCTCTGTTTTCTTTATAGTCCAACTCTCACATCCATACATGACCACTGGAAAAACTGTAGCTTTGACTAGATGGATCTTTGTCAGCAAAATGATGTCTCTGCCTTTTAATATGCTCTCTAGGTTTGTCGTATCTTCTCTTCCAAGGAGCAAGCATCTTTACATAGTCTCTATATAACACAGGTATGTGTGTTCTCTAAATGTATTTAGCCTCTGAGTTAACAGATATACACATACATATATATGGGCTTCCCTTGTGGCCCAGACGGTCAAAGGATCTGTCTGCAATGTGGGAGACCCAGGTTTGATCCCTGGGTTGGGATGATCCCCTGGAGAAGGGAATCGCCACCGACTCCAATATTTTTGCCTGGAGAATTCCATGGATAGAGGAGCCTGATGAGTTACATACAGTCCATGGGGTTGTAGAGTCAGACCCGACTGAGCAACTAACACACACACACACACACACACACACACACACACACACATGTGCATGGTGCAGGAAAAAAATAATTAAAAATATTTTAAAAATACAAGGAAGGAGTTGTCAGGGAGAAGCAGATAAGATAGTGTCTTATAAACAGTGCCTTGATTTGGGAAGGGCTGAAGGAGAGAAGGGAAGGAAGGAGAAGGGGAGAGGGAGAGGAAAGAAGGAAAGATAGATTGGCTATTCTGTGCTTAGGAGATTTTACATGTGAATACTACAAAATGTTGTATGGGAATATTGCAATATTCTGGTCCATTAATTCTGCTAATTTTCTGTCCCTTATCTAAATCATGTGTCCTTGATGTTTGGTTGAGAAATGCAGTCACTGACAAAAATAGCCCAAATATAGCCACTCCTCATAAAACATAAAAGGGTTGGGCTACAGAGTTTGGTTTCATCTCATTTCCTTTCTCTCTGAATATAGTTTCAGTGTGTCTATTCCTGGGAGGGTGGGATAAAGCTGTCACCCTTAATGTGAGACTTTGTGTGAGTGTGTGTGTGTGTGTGTGTGTGTGTTTGTGTGTGTATGCTAAGTTTCTTCAGTTGTGTCTGACTCTTTGTGACCCTATGAACTTAGCCCACCAGGCTTCTCTGTCCATGGGATTCTCAAGGCAAGAATACTGCAGTGGGTTGCCACGCCCTTCTCCAGAGCATCTTCCCAATCCAGGGATTGAACCCAAGTTTCTTATATCTCTTGCATTAGGAGATGGGCTCTTTACCCCCAGGGCCACATGGGAAGTTATAACAGTAAAGAGGGCATAGAGACCCTTTATGCCTGGTCCCTGAGTCCTGAAACTGGGAGGAGGAATTAGGGTTCTGAGCTCTTCCTTCTCCCTAGAGCATAGCATCTTGCAAGGCAGTGACAAGTGAGGGATCCATCTACCTCCCTTTCATCACATCATGTGAATCAGACCCACTGCCTGGGGAAATGTCTGGAGATCCCTCTTACCAGACACAAGATGAATGACCTTGTCCTAAAAACCTAGACAGATGAAGATGTATTTCAGAAACACATCTGTTTTGCTTTAGCAGCCCACATACCACAAATCCACAGTCTGCACATGCTGGTTCCAATGAGACTGGAAAGATGGATAAGCAGAAACCTAGGAAAATTGGAATAGATAAGGTCTGACCAGAGGTCTGAGTTAATGCAATAACTGCTACAAACTCTGAAGGCTTCATTTAGCTTTTTGGTTTCCATCATGGCAATGCCATATACAGAGATTGGAGAATCTTCCAGAATGTCCACCTATGGTACATTAACTTCTCACTAAGACAGGCCACTGGGAAGGAAGTGTGATTCACAGAATAGCATGAGATGAAAGTTAATTTATTCCATATATCACACATTGAACCAAGGTAATAATGTGTTGCTTATGGAAGTTATTACAGATAAATATGTAAGAGTGGTCCATAAATCAAATTATCAGTTCTTTAATGTGAAATATGCATGTGTAAAATTATAGGATCTGTAATTAAAACAATTGTTTTCTTTTAAGGCATCTGTGTAAGCCTATATTTATGATTTGCTTTGTGCTTAAATGATTGTTTCTAACTGATTTTAAGGCAGCATCCCAAGACATATGTCTACCATATTAACAAGAAAAGATGTGTAATCTCGCTTATAAAAATGACATTTAAATACAAGTCTGGAGGGGATGGGATGCACGGGGAGGTTAGGCTTGGCACGTATACACTACCATATATACAAATGGACTTCCCAGGGGGTGCCTGAGGTACAAATCCACCTGGTAGTGCAGGAGATGTAAGAGGTGTGGGTTTGATCTCTGGGCCAGGAAGATCCCCTGGAGAAGGAAATGGCAACCCACTCCAGCATTCTTGCCTGGGAAGTCCCATGGACAGAGGGGTATGGTGAGCTACAATCCATGGGGCTGCAGAGCTGGACATGACTAAAGTGAGTTAGCAGGCATGCAGGCATGTATCAAATAGATAGCTCATTAAGGACCTCCTGCATAGCACAGGGAACTCTACTCAATGGTCTGCGGTGACCTAAATGGGGATGAAATTCAAAAACCAGGGGATACATGCACACATACAATTTTTGTTAAGATAAAATGGGGAGAAGGGTAGGGGAATCAAGTAAAATTTCTGAAATCTGACCAAGGCCACATAGGACATGAAAATACTAAGCTTTCTGTGCCCTCTCACTTGGAACAAGTTACCCACCTACTAAAGGTCCAGAAAAGATAGCTTCCTTGGAGGGATAGTTTCCAATTCTCCAAAATTTCTTCTATAGACCATTTATTGATGTCTCTTCCTGCACAAAGAAGGATGCTTAAAAGAATGGACTTTGGGTCAGATAGACATAAAATATGCTTCACTTAGTATCTTCCATTTGGGTTACCCGGATCAGGTCATTGAAATGTACAGAGCCTCTATAACATCTTTTGTATGATGGGTTTAATACCAAGCCCTCCTTAAGGGTTCATATATTTAGAAAGATGTTTCATCTCTGTTCAGTTGCTAAAAAGTGTTAGTCACTCAGTCGTGTCCAACTCTTTGTGACTCCATGGACTGTAACCTGCCAGGTTCCTCTGTTCGCAGAATTCTCCTGGCAAAAATATTGGGGAGGGTAGCCATTCCCTTCTCTAGGGGATCTACCTGACTCAGGGATCGAGCCTTGGTCTCCCACATTGAAGGCAGATTCTTTAATGTCTGAGCCACCAGGGAAACCCTGTTCAATTCCTAAGCAGTGTCTAACTCTTTGCAACCCCACAGACTGTACAAACCAGGATGCTCTGTCCCTCACTGTCTCCCAGAGTTTGCTCAAATTCATGTCCATTGAGTTGGTGATACTATGTCTAACACCTAGATATCAGTAAATAGCAGCTGTATTATCAAAATTATCTATGTGATAATTCTTGAAATACCAGACATCCTTCCTAAACTGAACACACATCACCTCTTTGTTCTTGTTGGCACATTATGATACTATGCAAAAAACAACCATTTGCTATCATGCATGTAACAGTAGTTCTAGGGCAGAGATGCGCCCAGTGACCTACAAGCCCTTGCCATTTGGTAGCTCTCTCCCTAAACATGCCTCTACAGAGGGACCATCGCTTGCAGGTGAAAACCTGGAGCAGAGGAGAAGTGCTCTACAGATCAACAGGAAGACTTTCAAATGACACCGATATCCTCTATGCCTAATGAAGAATTCATAGCAAAACATTAAAAATAAGATAAAGAAAACAGGACCTTCCCTGATGGCTCTGATGGTAAAGAATCTGCCTGCAATGTGTGCAGCCCATCTCTCAAAACTATGTATTAGCTCAATCAACAGAAAATAACAGCTAGAGAAACATCCTGTGATGGTGTAATTTTTCTCCCAGGGTGGGGGAGGAGGAGGAGGAAGAGGCTGTCTTTTAACCCCTCCCTAACTCTGGAGAGTGTTTCCTACCTTGTTGTGGTCTAACACTGATCTACAGGGAAAAGTGCCTCTGCCCTTTGCTTTTGCAATTGATGGTCTTGGACTCCACTGTTATGGCCCCGGCTCCCTGAAAGGTCTATTGATTTATTTCTTTTATATTAGAAAACCATATCTGCTCATTATCTTGGAAGGTCACTGGAAAGGAGATATTTCTTCCAGCTTCAACATCAGATCACTTGGCATTTTTTCATATCTCTCTTGGCACGGCAGGAGCTCTGTGAGAATAGGGGAGGCTGGGACAAAAAATAAAAGCACATTTTTTCCTAGGCAGAAAGTTCAATGCAAAGACCTGGCAGGATACATAAATATACAAAGCAAGCTCATCAGCTAGTGGTCTTCAACTTCAATTTCAATTATTATTTCCAAAGCTAATTATTCCTATCAATAGGAAGTCCCACCTTAACTAAGCTGGCTGGAGACTATCTGCCATTGGATTTTTTTTTTTTTTAATTTAAGAGGCTTGAATTTCCCTTCTATTCATTTCCCAGCAGGGACCAAGGCTCAGCTAATATTTTCAAGATGTATTTGAATAAGAGATGGCATCATTCTAAAAAATTATTTTCACAAGAAAACTATATGTATTTAAGTTACTTTTCCTTATGTAGCCATGTTAGTTTGACTTTTATTTCATGCCTGTGTGTAGATGTCTTTTTATTTAGATGCCCTAGAAGGGCCAAGTTAGGTAGACAAAACTAGATCTGCTTGGACCAATGCAATCAACATTTCAAACACATAATCATTCTGATGTTGCTATAAATTTATTCAGTGTCTCTCAAAATAGTCTCAGAATAAAATAGTCTCGGTTGAGTTGCTTAGTCATGTCTGACTCTTTGCAACTCCTTACACTCTAGCACACCAGACTCCTCTATACTCCATTATCTCCCTGAGTTTGCTTAAATTCATGCCCATTGAGTCAGTGATACTATCTAACCATCTCCCCCTCTGCTGCCCCTTTCTCCTCTTGCCCTCAATCTTTCCCAGCAGCAGGGTCTTTTCCAATGAGTTGGCTCTTCACATCAGATGGCCAAAGTATTGCAGCTTCAGCATTAGTTCTTCCAGTGAATATTCAGAGTTGATTTCCTTTAGGATTGACTGGTTTGATTTCCTTGCTGTCCAAGGGACACTCAGGATTCCCTGGTACCACCTATACTTGAATCCTCTTGGGATCTTGTTTAAAATACAGTCTCCTTGGGCCCAAGTGAGCCATCCTGAGCTTGGAATTTAGAGGTGGAACCCAGGAATCTGAACTTTAAACACTCCTGATTGAGATCCTTTAGCTCTTCAGAGAAGAACCCTCAAGTGTGTCTGTAGGTATAGGGCCTCCAGTCACTAAGACCACAGTCAGTCCTTCATCTCACCACCTGAGAGTAGGGGGAGCTCCCCTGCCAGAGGCCCAGGTTTCCAAGAGGAGAAACAGCCCAGGGTTTCTGAGACAAAAGAGATTTGCCAGAAAGCACTGTGCTCTGGGATCCTAGTGGATTACAGCTTTGATAATAACCTTTTTAAATACAATTTTATTCATTTATTTTTGGCTGTACTGGGTCTTCCTTGCTGCATGCCGTAAGCAGGGGCTTCTCTTCCTTGTGTTGCTTGGGTTTCCTATTGCAGTGGCGTCTCTTGTGGAGCATGGGCTTGAGGTGCTTGGGCTTCAGCAGCTGTGGCTCCCAGGCTCCAGAGTACAGGTTCAGCAGTTGAGGTGCAGGGGCTCAGTTGCCCTGTAGCATGGGGGATCTTCACTGTCCAGGGATCGAACACATGTCTTCTGCGCTGGCAGGCAGATTCTTTACCATTGAGGCATCAGGGAAGCCCTTGATAATGACCTTGAACCTCCTCATTTTCCCCTACAGATCAACCTTCCTTTCATTATAACCAAAGTTTGGTCAAGAATAAATGCTACATCAATGATAATGTACTTAAATGGGTGAATATTATGATACGTAAATTATACCTCTATAAAGCTGTTAAAGAAACATTTAAAGACTTTTTTTTTAATGGATGTAACTTGAGTGTGAGTGTCTTCAGGAGGTAAAGTATGCAAACCTTTAAGATTTCCACAGCAAAATTCTTTGGGGCTCTTCAGAATTCCTCTGTTCATCCAGCTTATAATTACTGAGACCTGCTCTAGGCACAGTTTAAGACCAGGTACTACAAACTGAAACTTAAAAATCTTTGAATAAATTGTATATGCCAGCTCTTGCCCCATAGCTTCCAGGGAATGCGTTCATATAACAAGCATTGAAGTATGTTGATTTTCAGTTTGATTTCCTCATTATTTGCTGAACCAAGCTACCTGTAGGCTTCTGAATCTTTCCAATGTAAGAATTTAATTTGGTGACTAACAGACCAAAGCAGAGAGAGCAGCAGGAACCATTTAATCTGCATAAGGAGAGTTGTATTTACTGTGATTCTATCAACCAGAGGAACAAAGGGGGCCTGGTAGGAAGGGCTTCTTTTTATGACACTGCCAATGTCCTGAATTTAAGGAGTCAGTGCTCTCTCTGATAATCTGGGGAAATTCCTGGAAAAGGCACAGTTCCAAGAATGACCTCCAGGGAGAGGACTTGGACACGCAGGAGCCACTGGCTACACCTAGGGCTTCCCAGATGGCGCTAGTGGTTAAAAAAAAAAAAAAAAAAACAATCTGCCTGCTAATGTAGGAGATGAAAGAGACATGAGTTTGATCTCTGGGTCTGGAAGATCCCTTGTAGGAGGAGATGGCAACCCACTCCAGGATTCTTGTCTGGAGAATGCTATGGACAGAGGAGCCTGGTGGGCTACAGTCCATGGGATCACTAAGAGTCCCATCTGACTAAGTATGAGCACGTCAGCATCAGGAACAAACAGAAGATGAGGGGTAGGCTTTTCCCCTTCCTTCTCTGCACCCCATAATTAGATCTTATAATCCTGCAAAGCAAGGTTATATGACTGGAGTGACAGCTCTTGGCTCTTGCAAAAGTTTAAAAAAGGTCTAGTCACTCTTGTCATTTCTTTCTTTAAAAAAAAAAATCATTGATTTGCTGTGCTGGGTCATAGTTGCTGCATGAGGAAATTTTAGTTGTGACATATGGTATCTAGTGCCCTGACCAGGGACTGACCCCAGAGACCCCTGCTTTGGGAGCACATATTTTTAGCCACTGCACCACCAGGAAGTCCTGCTATCATACATTTTTTAACCAACAAACTCCACAGAGGCAGAGGACATTGCTTCATTTGTAACTAATTTTAATTAATCTTCCCTTTGGTCTGATTCCATTTGTAGGGGCTCATAAAAAGTGCAGAGTGAAAATCCTAGAGGAACGGAACTCTGACAATTGATGCTGTGCAGTCTGGGTCACTTCTCTTTATTTCTACCCAATATAAAGAATGCCAGAGTCATCAGCAAGCATAGACGGCCCAATGTTTTACTGTCGGTTCTAAGTTATCACCAGCTTCTCAGCCTTCCTCTCCACTCAAAGAGCCTTAACCTTCCCTTTCATCATATTTAGCCTGACGTGAGTTTTGAACCACCCACAGGTTTAAAAATTTCCAGTAGATAAGGAGAATCAGTAGAGACCTAGATCTAAAGAATATTAGGGGGGAAAGAGGAATTAACATATATAAAACATCTACTATATGCTGAATACTATCCTACACGCATTACGTTAACCCTAAAACAAACAAAAAAAATCTTCAGTGCAAGCATTGCTCTTCTATTCTACAGATTGAAGAACTAAAGCAAGAAGTTAAACAAAATGCCTTCTAGCAAACATTAAAGCCAAATTTGAAAGTTGAGCCTGACCTCTTCCATCAAACGGTGGTGTTTCAAAATTCAATAAAGAACCAATTAGCACAAAGCACAAAGTGTCTCTCCTATTTCTGCTTGGTTGCCTGCTGATCTAAAATTTAAGAAGTTCCATCAGCAAGAACTGTGATGTCTTTATTACACTTCAAGACTTAAACATGGTCCCCATCACAATGGTCCATAATTCACCGTCCTTTTTCTTTTATATTTTCAGTGCTTATTTTCTTTCATGTCATTTTCTTGATTGCAAGCCATGTCCACTCTGGCTGAATTCTTCCTTTTTAGTTTTACCTCAGATCACTTGTCCACTCTAGTTAGGCAACTCTTCACAGTCTCAAGGTTTCTGCCCCTCCTTTTCCTTAACGTGGCATGACATCTTGCAGTAGCAGTGTCCCTTAGCTTCCCTGTTAGAAAACATTTCCCTGAGGATATAAACAGTCTGCCCTCAAACCCCTGGAACAAAGCATTCTCCCTACTATGTAACTCAGTCCCTGGGTATGGCTGACTTGATACAGTGGCTTGGTGGTGAAGAATCTGCCTGCAATGCAATAGACTTGTGGGAGACATGGGTTCGATTCCTGGGTTGGGAATGTCCCCTGGAGTAGGAAATGGCCACCCACTCCGGTATACTTGCCTGGGGAATCCCATGGACAGAGGACCCTGGCAGACTACAGTCCATGGGTCACAAGAGTGGACATGACTGAGCAAACTGAACAACAACAAACAACAGCAACAACTCCAGAGGAGCAATCGACAGGCTGGCTAGTGGCAAATGATGTGAAGGATTCTTCCCATGTAGAAAAAAGTTCTGCCAATGGAAAACAGAAGCTATAACTGGGTGGAGCTGTAGGTAAGATAAAGAATAAACTTCTGTCCTATAAGAGGAAAGAGATTAAGCAGGCGCTTTTTTTTTAATGATGGTGGGAATGGTAAGTATAAAATTGCTAATAGTATTTACTTTCCATTGGTCATACCTTGGACCGATAGACCAGGGGTCTATTCAAAATGGCAGATTAGAAGGACGTGCGCTCATCTTCTGTGAGAACTCAAAAATTGCAACTCCCTGCTGAACAACCATCAACAGGAGAATGTTGGATCCCACCAGAAAAGGATACCTCACATCCAAGGGCAAAGGAGAAGCCCCAACAAGATGGTAGGAGGGGCAAAATCACATTTAGAATCAAACCCCATACCTGCTAGAGACACTTAGAGGGCTCAAACAAAACCTTGTGCACACCAGGACCCATAGTCCCCACAGAGACAGAGCCGGACCTGCCTTTGAGTGTTTGAGTGTCTCCTGTGGAGGAATGGGTCAGCAGTGGCCTGTCACAGGGACAGGTGCTCTGACTGCAGCAGACCTAGGTCATGGAACATGTGGCATAATCCTTCTTGGAGGAGGTCGCCATTAGCCCCACCATAGCATCACCGAGTAGACAAGAACCCCCAGGGAATTTGACTTTGGAGACCAGTGGGACTTGATTACAGAACTGGTACAGGACAGGGGAAACAGACTCCTGGAGGACACAAACTAAACCTCATGTGCCCCAGGAGAGAGGAGAAAGGAGCAGTGTCCCCACAAGAGACTGAGTCAGACTTG
Organism: Antilocapra americana; assembly: GCA_007570785.1. Taxonomy (NCBI): domain Eukaryota; kingdom Metazoa; phylum Chordata; class Mammalia; order Artiodactyla; family Antilocapridae; genus Antilocapra; species Antilocapra americana. The sequence goes on along the minus strand of ML663013.1, from coordinate 6,544,848 downwards.
CCTATGAGTGTCCAGGAGTAGAGATGGGAATACCAGACCATCTTACATGCCTTCTGAGAAATTTGTATGCAGGTCAAGAAGCAACAGTTAAAATCAGGCACAGAACAATGGACTGGATCCAAATTGGGAAAGTACTACATCAAGGCTGTATATTGTCACCCTGCTTATTTAACTTATATGCAGAGTATATCATGTGAAATTCCAAGCTGCATGAAGCATAAGCTAGAACCAAGACTGCTGGGAGAAATATCAATAACCTCAGATCTGCAGATGACACCACCCTTATGGCAGAAAGAGAAGAGGAACTGAGGAGCCTCTTAATGAAAGTGAAAGGAGAGAGTGAAAAAGCTGGGTTAAAAATCAACATTCAAAAAACCATCATCATGGCATCCAGTCCCATCACTTCATGGCAAATAGATGGGGAAATGGTGGAAACAATGACAGACTATTTTCTTGGGCTCCAAAATCACTGCAGATGGTGACTGAAGCCATGAAATTAAAAGATGCTTGCTCCTTGGAAGAAAAGCAATGACCAACCTAGATAGGATATTAAAAAGCAGAGCCATTACTTTGGTGACACAGTTCTGTCCAATCAAAGCTATGGTTTTTCCAGTAGTCATGTAAGGATGTGAAAGTTGGCTCATAAAGAAGGCTGAGTGCGAAAGTATTGATGCTTTTGAACTCTAGTGTTTGAGAAGACTCTTGAGAGTCCTTTGGACTGCAAGGAGATCAAACCAATCAAGGCTAAAGGAAATCAGTCCTGAATATTCTTCGGAAGGACTGACGCTAAAGCTGAAACTCCAATATTTTCACCACTAGATGCCAAGAACGGACTTATTGGAAAAGACCCTGATGCTGGGAAAGATTGAAGGCAGGAGGAGAAGGGGATGACAGAGGATGAAATGGTTGGATGGCATCACTACCTCAATGGACATGAGTTTGAGCAAACTCCGGGAGTTGGTGATGGACAGGGGAGCCTTGTGTGATGCAGTCCATGGGGTCACAAAGAGCTGGACACGACTGAGCCACTGAACTGAACTGAACTGGTATGCAGAACTCCCCAGCTGAGGATCAAATCTGTGACCCCTGCAATGGAAGCAGAGAGTCTTAACCACTGGATCACCAGGCAAGTCCTGAGCAGGAATTCTTCATGGGCTTTGAGTGTCCTTTGAAGGTTGGAGAAAGAGTCACCTCTGGATCCTAAAGCACTTCTCAAATTCTAGTCACCGAAAACGTAGTTGAATTTTCTTTCCTAACTGAAATTTATAAAATAACCTTATCCTTGTGTTAAAATTGTATTTTTTTACATGGGATACCTGCAGTCCATTCCTTTTCCCTTGCAAATCAAAGAACCCTGGTAGAGTACTTTCCATCTCTCGACCAACCCGGCATTCACCTATCTGCCCACCCACCTCCCCATGAAGCCATTCCTAAATGAATTCAGTCTGCCTACCAATCCTAAAGAACTTGTAATGTGTGTCCCATAATGACTGTTCAACTTCACACTGACTGTTTTCTATTTTAGTCTTATGTCTCCAGTTAGACGGCAACCCCCTAATACTTAGGGACAATTTTGGCTCAACCTGAATGTTAACAAAACCCTCCATCTTATTCCTTCCATCAGATCTTCAGAGTAAAAGAAAGCAATAGCATGGGTTATACCTAGCAGCACTTTTGCACAGAGTCCTAGAACTTCCTGGTGGTGTGGGCTGCATTGTTACTGCATTAACCTTTTAATTTGCATATGAGAAAACTCAGACCAGTTAAAGGTCAGTCAGCTAATAAGACTCAGCATGAACTCTCTCATCTTGGAAGGTCGGGGTGATCCACATACAGATGAGCCAGATGGAGAATTTTACTCTATAACAAAGGAAACAAAAGTATTCAGCTTTCCACTAATAGGAGACCATCTAGGTCATAGTGAAACACACCAACAGGGCTCCTAGTCTCCAAATTATGAAGACTCTAGCCAGAGCACTTTTATTCTCCTTAAAAAAAAATAGTAGTGACTTTATAAAGCTGGGTTATTTTTACAGCAAGAGAATTCCTGGAGGAGATAAACAGAAGGCAAGTGTATCAGGCTTAAAGGTGAAACGGGTTATTTAAGAGTGTTATCAGAGCTTGCCAGTTTCAAACACATAGAGTATCAGAAAACTATAAAGCTTTCCCTTCCTAGCAGGGCTCAGTTATTCATTAGACCACCCTCCTGCAGGGGGAGGGTCCTTATAAACTTAGTATCATAGAACTCTTGAGGTGTCCATACCTCTGGGCAACCTCCTGTATAGATGAACAGTTTAAAGAGTGAACGTTATGCCTCTGTCCTTCCTTATCCCCAGTGCATTAGGGTTTTGAAAGTGATCAGGATAAAAATAATTTGTTGTTCGTCACTCAGTTGTGTCCCACTCTCTGTGACTCCATGGACTGCAGCACACCAGACTTCCATGTTCTTCCCTCTCTCCCAGAGACTGCTCAAACTCAGATCCATTGAGTTGGTGATGCCATCCAACCATCTCATCCTCTGTCATCCCCTTTTCCTTCGTCCCTCCATCTTTCCCAGCATCAGGGTCTTTTTCAGTGTGTCAGCTCTTCACATCAGGTGGCTAAAGAACTGGAGTTTCAGCTTCAACATCAGTCCTTCCAATGAATATTCAGGGTTGATTTCCTTTAGGATGGACTGGTTTGATCTCCCTGCTCTCCAAGGGACTCTCAAGAGTCTATTCCAGCACCACAGTTCAAAAGCATTAGTTTCTTCCGTGCTCAGCCTTCTTTATGGTCCAGCTCTCACATCCATACATGACTACTAGAAAAACCATAGCTTTCCATTTCCTGCCACTTTCCAAGTGCAAAGGTGAGTCTATTATCCTAAGAGTGGAAAAATTACTCATGGGGAATGACACAGCAAGTTAGTGGCAGGAATGGAATTGCACCTAAATCTTTGGAAGTTTGCAAACCATGATTTTGACCCGTTAGTCTGACATTTCTTATCTCTCCTCCCCAAGGAACACTAATCTTGATTGATCTCATAGGAAATTATTATTAAATACAGGAAAGGAGACTTCATGGTCAAATCATCTGCCTGCAACATCTGCCTTTTGGAGCTTCCCAATGCAGTGTAGCACATTGAAGGCACTGAGAAAGTCAGAAGTAGTGATGCTTGCTTTTTTTGTTTAACTCAGATTCTCAAATTAATTTGACTTCAGAACCCTATTTCACAGCATTCTATTGCCAGCGACACATCTTGGACAGCAACGCACACCAAGTACAGCCTTGGTGAGCAGAGCCAGAAAACCCCATGCAGTTAAAAATGAAATGATACTTTCCCTTATGGAGAAAGATAAAATGGACAGAGAGATATATAATATATTATATAAAAATGTATATTATAGTGTCCTAAATACTTTCAGTATACATTTCATTATTATATTTTTTTCTTTTAATTTGCTCACTCACCATTACTTTTTTTTTTAAGTCATGTGTTTAAAGCCAGCTTTTTAAACCAAGCAACAATGTCATGATTTTACACTGAATGTGCTGACTGTAGACACAGCAAAGCAGGAACACAAAAGAAAAAGGAAAGCTGCATGGAAACACACCTTGAGCCTGGGACGGGGGTGCTAAGAAGTCTCTTCACCTTCCCCAGGGGTTTGTCTCACTCATGTGGAGTGAATGCCCCATTAGCACACTCACTGAACAATGGCAGGAGTGGGAGGGAATTCTTGCTCTTGGGTCTTCATTTTTGTCCACAGAGGACCATGTAAGAGCAACAGAGAGCTGAGGAAGGAAGATGCCAGTGGGAAGCAGTCTTCAGCTCCATCATGGAAGGAGCCAGTATTATCCCAGCTCCCTTTTCTCCTGATGTGACATCATCACTTTTTTACAAAGAAAGAAAGTCAAAGCATTAGTAGCTCAGTCATGTCTGACTCTTTGCAACCCCATGGACTGTAGCCCACCAGGCTTCTCTGTCCATGGGGATTCTCCAGGCAAGAACACTGGAGTGGGTTGCCATTCTCTTCTGCAGAGGATCTTCCTGATCCAGAGATCGAACCTGGGTCTCCTGCATTGTGCAGGCAGATTCTTTACCATCTGAGCCACCAGGGAAGCTCCAAGTTTGTTGCAATGGGGAAGCAAAGAGATGAAGAGTGACACTGACCTCTCACCAGGAAGGGGCTGGCCATGGTTCTGAGTCAGCATCAAGGTGTGACCTCTGCAAACCAGAGGTCTATTTTTAAATTATTTTTACTGGAGTATAGCTGCTTTACAACATTGTGTTAGTTTCTACTCTACAGCCACAATTCTAAAAGATACACACATCCCAATGTTCATTGCAGTTATTATTCATAATAGCCAGGAAATGGAAGCAACCTAAATGTCCACCAACAGAGGGATGGATAAAGAAGATGTGGTACATACGTATAATGAAATAGCACTCTGCTATAAAAGGGAATGAAACTGGGTCATTTGTAGACATGTGGATGAACCTAGACACTGTCATACAGAGTGAAGTAAGTCAGAAAAAACAAACAAACAAACAAACAAGGTGTCTATTTTCACAAAGTTTTCCTTCTATCTTGCAGACCCTACCCCTTGTAGACCTAGACATGGTCCACACCTCTTTGTCTAAATTGTCTTACTCATCACTTCTTTTCCTGTAACAGTTCCTAGTCTCTGCATCTTTTCCATCTACAGATCTCCTGTCACTCTCTTCCATAATCTACCAAAACTCATCACGCCAGACTTCTCACTAAAAACTGAACTATGATTTTACTCCCACTCTAGCCATCTTTTTTTATGGAGAATTTGGTCATGGTCACATTATATCAGAAATATTTATTTTGGGTCAAACAGGCCTAGTTTTCAATCCTAACTATACTTCAAGATAACTGTGTGGCCTGTGAGGAAGTTTCTTAATCTCTAAAAAGCTAAGTTTCTTGCGTCAAAAAGGAATATACCATATGGATGTTCCAGGGTTGCTTATAGTCTAAGGATTTGAAAATGAAAAAATAGTAATAATATGCAAACTGCTTAGAGCAGTGTCCTGCATAAAGGTTTGACTTTAGTGAAGGTCACCTCCCTTTTTACCATGATATTGGAAGGGATCAAACTCAGCCCATGCTAGGGGTCATTGGAGATGTTACAGACTGAGGGTAGGTGGGAAGCGCTTAGTTCCAGATGGTGAGAAGTGCCTATTCTCATCAGTAAGAGTGAAAGTGGGGAACGCTCTAGATATATGTGTCCCATGCAAATGGTCTGTCCTCTTCCCAAATGAGATCTCACAGACAAGCATAAAGAGCCTTGCATTTAGATACTGATAAACCAGCTAAAGGGCTTCCCAGGTGGATCAGTGGTAAAGAATCCACTTCCCAATGCAGGAGATGTGAGTTCAGCCCCTGGGTCAAGAAGACCCCCTGGAGTAGGAAATGGCAACCCACCCTGGGATTCTCATCTAGAAAATTACATGGACAGAGGAGCCTGGCTGGCTACAGTCCATGGGGTCACAGAGAGTTATATACAACTGAATGACTAGAAAATATCTTGGACCTTTCTGAGCATCAGTTTCTTCACCTATAACGTTTTGCTTTAGAGAAATTTCTATTTAGGTCTTCCACCTAGTTCTTTTGTTTGTTTGCTTGCTTTTCAATAGTAAGTATTATAGTGCTATATGATTCAGGGTTGGTTGAATGTATGGATAAGAAGGAATTATGCATACAGAGGAACTCAGTATAGAGAGGAACTATATAAATTCAGAGAGGCAACTCTAAGTTATATGTGGATATTCACCTGAATGGAGAGTCAGTGACCCCTAACCCCAACACTTTTCAAGGATCAACTGTGAACTATCATTTTTCTATGGTAAGGTGAGGAAACTGACACAGATACACCCTCCTGACTTGCATAAGGTACACATCATATTTGGCAAATCATAGCATCCAAATGTTAGTCATTCAGTCGTGATCGACTGCGACACCATGGACCGTAGTCAGCCGGGCTCCTCTGTCAGTGGAATTCACCAGGTAAGAATGACGAAGTGGGCAGCCAGTCCCTTCTCTGGGGCATTTTCCCAACCCAGGGATTGAACCTGTGTCTCCTGCATTGCGGGCATATTCTTTACCACCTGAGGTACCAGGTCCTCTATTTGAAGCAGTCTTCACTTCAGTTCAGTTCAGTCGCTCAGTCTTCTCTGACTCTTTGTGACCTCATGAACCCCAACACACCAGGCATCCCTGTCCATCACCAACTTCCGGAATTTACTGCAACTCAAGTCCATCGAGTCGATGATGCCATCCAGCCATCTCATCCTCTGTCGTCCCCTTCTCCTCCTGCCCTCAATCCTTCCCAGCATCAGAGTCTTTTCCAATGCGTCAACTCTTTGCATAATGTGGCCAAAATATTGGCGTTTCAGCTTCAACATCAGTCCTTCCAATGAACACCCACGACTGATCTCCTTTAGGATGGACTGGTTGGAAATCCTTGGAGTCCAAGGGACCCTCAAGGGTCTTCTCCAACACCACAGTTTATTTATTTATTTTATTTTTTAAAATTTTCTTTACTTTATTGTGTTGGTTTTGCCATATATTGACATGAAACCTCCATGGGTATACACATGCTCCCCCTCCAGAACCCCCTTCCCTCCTCCCTCTCGATTCCCTCCCCCTGGGTCATCTCGGTGCACCAGCCCCAAACATCAGCCCTGGGCTGGCGATTGATTTGACATATGATAATTAACATGTTTCAATGCCATCCTCCCATATCATGCCACCCTTGCCCTCATCCACAGAGTTCACGAGTCTGTTCTATACATCTGCGTTTCTTTTGCTGTCTCGCATTCAGGGTTCTCATTACCATCTTTTTAAATTCCATATATATGCGTTAGTATACTGTATTGTTGTTTTTCCTTCTGGCTTACTTCACTCTGGATAATAGGCTCCAGTTCCGTCCACCTGAGTAGAACTGATTCAAATGATTTTTTTTTTAATCTGAGTAATATTCCATTGTGTATATGTACCACAGCTTTCTTATCCATTCGTCAGTTGATGGGCATCTAGGTTGCTTCCATGTCCTGGCTATTGTAAACAATGCGGCGATGAACATTGGGATACACGTGGCTCTTTCAATTCTGGTTTCCTCGGTGTGTATGCCCAGCAGTGGGATTGCTGGGTCATATGGCAGGTCTATTTGCAGCTTTTTAAGGAATCTCCACACTGTTTTCCATAGTGGCTGTACTAGTTTGCATTCCCACCAACAGTGTAAGAGGGTTCCCTTTTCTCCACATCCTCTCCAGCATTTATTGCTTGTAGATTTTTGGATGGCAGCCATTCTGACTGGTGTAAAGTGGTACCTCATTGTGGTTTTGATTTGCATTTCTCTGATAATGAGTGATGTTGAGCATCTTTTCATGTGTTTAAAAGCATCAGTTCTTCAGCGCTCAGCTTTCTTCACAGTCCAACGCTCATATCCATACATGACCATTGGAAAAACCATAGCCTTGACCAGACTGACCTTTGTTGGTAAAGTAATGTCTCTGCTTTTTAGTATGCTATCTAGCCTCAGAGTATTTCTACTAAGGGCTCCACTCTACTCTCTCAGAATTCAGATAAATGAACTCCTGGCTGATATCCTGTATTTGAGAACATGATTTTTGAAGGAGTAACATATATCATAATCTTCATAATATTTGGTATCAATCATGATTTTTTAAGTGCCAGGAACTAAAAACAAATCAGTCTGACTTAGGAACACATGGGAGAAATATGGAGAGGTTCACAGCATGAACAGGAATGTTAGAGAACCGGGATCAGCAAAGAGGTATTGAGAGTGCTGCGGCTGCTAAGTCGCTTCAGTCGAATCCGACTCTGTGCAACCTCGTAGCCAGCAGCCCACCAGGCTCCGCTTTCCCTGGGATTCTCCAGGCAAGAACACTGGCGTGGGTTGCCATTTCCTTCTCCAATGCATGAAAGTGAAAAGTGAAAGTGAAGTCACTCAGTCGTCTCCTACTGTTCGCGACCCCATGGACTGCAGCCTACCAGGCTCCTCCATCCATGGGAGTTTCCAGGCAAGAGTAGGACCTACATAGATAAGACACCCGGAAATCACATCGTATGACTGTATCAAGCCAACTGCTTACTGAGAACAACTATATTGTTGCTCAGTTGCTAAGTTGTGTCCAACTGTTTGCAACAACTATAAGCCCAGATAAACTCACACACACACACACACACACACACACACACACACACACACACACACACACACACTTATGCACATCATATATTTCAAGAAACTAGATTCATTGCATAGACTTTGGAGTCCCACTGTCTGAATTCAAAACTTGACACCACCTTTACTGGCTGCATGTTTTTAAACAAGCATTTACTCTTGTTGTACTTCAGTTGTTGCATCTGTAAAATGGGGGTTATAATAAAATCCATCTCATTAGACTCTAGCACAAACCTTCTTGTTAATCTTTACATGATAATCATGCAAGCAGAGTGACTGCAAGCCAATTCCTAGAGGAATGCCACTTGAATAAATATGGGAGGGAGAATGAGCTGGAAATAAGATGGTAATGAGCAAAGTCATTTTGCAAAACTGAAGTCAGTCTAGTTGGGGTGGCGGACATTTTTTCATGTGACATTGATCACATCCTCCTCTATGTCTTTCCTTCTCAGTTTTTCCTCGCTCAGTTCCAAAGGCTAAGCTAACATTCTGCACGCATTTCTAAGCCTCCTACTCCCAAACATTCCCAGGTCCCAGATTTCTGAACCTGCTGCCTTACCCACAGGCGTCCATGCATGCTAAGCTGCTGCAGTTGTGTCCAACTCTTTGTGACTCTATGGACTGTAGCTTGCCAGGCTCCTCTGTCCTTGGAATTCTCCTTGCAAGAGTATTGGAGTGGGTTGTCATTTCTTTCTCTAGAGGATCTTTCTGACCCAGGGGTCAAACTCTCATCTCCTGCTTTGCGGATGGATTCTTTACCTCCGAGTCATTGGGGATGTCCACCTTACTTGCAAGCAACCTTTATTTCAAATAACCCTGCAGCCCCAGCATCAGTCTGGCTGGGGGTGAGAGACATTTTTTTATGTGACATTGATAACGTCCTCCTCTATCTCTTTTCTTCTTGTCTGTTTCAAGTTTCATCTGCCCTCATGACAGAAGGGAGAAAGAAAACCAATACGATTTCCTTCCTGTGAGCACTGCAGGATCTGATAGAACCCCAGAAGAATGAGGCTGGAGTCTTTACTACTTGGTACATCATCACCTGAGCCGTCAGCTCAAATCTCGCTGCAGAATATTTAGTGCTGGTGATAATGTAAGAGGCAGAAAGATTGCAGCATGATTTGGGAATGTGTGGTGGCATTTGATCCTCTCAGCCATGGGGGGAAAATCTCCAGCCTTAAGTTCTGAGAAAGCTGACTGTGAATGTCAGAAAGAGAGAATCAGACACCGCCTCCACACCCCTACCCATGAAACGATTCCTTGGGCATGGGAAATCTTCTCTCTAGGTCAGTGAACTGTAGAAAAGAAAAACCCAACTGAGCCCAGGCCAAAACGGCCAGGAGCCCAATTCAACAATGTGGGACATATAATCCTGTCTTTTCTCTCGTCTTTGGTTATATCAGTGTAATGTTGCTTGATATGTATACATATCTAAATCCAAAGATTTTTTCTTTGGCAAGGAATTAGTAATTATGCATTCTTAAATTCAAATTACCTTCACCACTTGCAAAACCCACTGTCATGTGTTCTTATTTACTCTTACCAAATTGTTTGTGATAACTTTTTATTATTGTCACATAAAATCAAGTGACAAATTTGATGTCCAGAAACATGGGGGAATGTGGTTAAGGCTAACAAATTAGCAAGTGGTAGCTTGTGAGCTACTCTGTAGTTAAAATCTAGCACAAATAGTGAATTGTTTTACAGTCACCATTGTCCTCATGATCTACTTAAAATACTCTAGCGGCTAGCCAAGACAGAGAACCCAAGTCTCAAAGAATTGCCAGAACTTGGATAAGGTCCTCTAAGACTCTGTCAGGTTTAACTTAGACAAAATGTTAGTTGATTATAAACAACTAAGAACTATGCAGTTTCACTGAATTTATTTATCTGATCATGCATGCTAACTCTCTTCATTAGTGTCCAACTCTTTGCGACCCCATGGACTGTAGCCCACCAGGCTCCTCTGCCCATGGAATTTTCCAGGCAAGAATACTGGAGCTTGTTGCCATTTCCTATTGCAGGTGTTCTTCTTGACCCAGGGATCAAATCTGTATCTCCTGCATTTCCTTATTGGAAGATAAGTTCTGTACCACTATTAATTGGGCTTCTGAATTTTGCTAAGTGCTATGCTAAGTTTTGGGTATACATCATAGAACAAAATACATAAAACTGTTGCTTGCATGGAACCTATTCTATGATTCCATCAGTTAATTTCTTAATTCAAGCTAAATCTGAACATGTATGTTAGAGGCCTCTGGAAAATGGATGGAATCTGTCCATGTTGATCTTAATTTTGACATGATGAATCCAAAGCCTACAGTAAATCAAGGGAAGTACAGAGTTCTATCCAGTTGAGAATCCCAGCAGCAAAATTTAAGGAGAGGGTGGTGTTAAAAAAATAACTCAGTAACCAACATAAATAATATTTTAATGCAGTACTTTTAAAAATCAAAATTAATGCAAAAATTCATTATGGTTATAGTGCCAAAATTATAAATAAAGGCAAGATTTTTGTCTTTAGTTTCCTTAGCCCTGGCAGGGCTCTGAAAATCAGAATCAAGCTCCAGCCCCATGGAAAATAAACCATTTTATTATTAAATAAATTATTTTCTATATATTTTCTAATCTCAGTTGTACTCAGCTCTTCAGATATTTTCTTATACTTTAGTCTGGAAAGGCAATAAGTCTAAAGAAAACTAGCTTTCTTTGTGATAAGAAATAAAAACAAGGTCTTGGGATGTACCATCCCCATGCTTTTCTTGTATCCAGTGAAGACCCCGCTTCTAATGGAGAATCTATTTTCAAGGCCTTAACACATGGAGACTAAACTGGAATTCAGAACATTTTTTAAAATGACATCACCTCCCAAGGTACCTCCTGCAGAGCCACACAGCCTCTGCCAGCCCATGTGTTACTGCAGGACACCGCAGCTGACAGTTCTGAATTCACTAGTTCAGTTAGTCTCAAGGACATGAGAACCTTCACGTCTTACTCTGTGTCCCTGCTGGGATGCAGGAGGTCCCTGAGTATGGCAGGCTGTCTCACCCTTCACCATGTTTTCATTTGGTAAATATTTGAAAAGTGCAGTCACACTCCCTCTCAGGCCACTGTATCATCAACGTTGTGCCTTTGAATCAGTGTCCTTATCTTCAGCATCCCCAGCACTCCAAATCCTGCCTGATTCTCGATCTTCCTTCTCTTTGACTCAACAGAGACTAGAAGGGAGGGAAAACATGGGCCACATTTTCATATCCTTTTCTCCAAGTACATTGTTAACTGTGCCAAAGCATAGAAAGTAAAAGGTGCCCGTGGGCATCTAATCAACGAGAAAAACCACATTCCCACCAATCACTGTAGTACTCTGTCACCAGCTGACTGTCACTAAACCTGGCACATCTAGCGGTCATGACACTATGTAGTACCCAGCAATTCCGAGTAACTACCATTGTGCCAGGGCTTCTGGGATGGCTCAGTGGTAAAAATCTGCCTGCTAATGCAGGAGATGCAGGTTTGATCCCTGGGTTGAGTGAGAAAATCCCCTGGAGAAGGAAATGGAAATCTACGCCAGTATTCTTGCCTGGAAAATCTTGCATGGACAGAGGGGCCTGGTGGACTACAGTCAGTGGAGTCACAAAAGAGTCAGACATGACTTAGCAATTAAACAGCAATACCCACTGTGCCTTGCTCTATACATGTTTAATCTTGCATGACCCTAATCTAAAATTTCATCATGCATTTTTTATAATTGTCCTCTTGATACAGATGGAGGTAATGTGCTAACTTGCCCAAGGTCACACAACTCAAGTAACCAAAGCCAAGATTTAGATCCAATACCCACTCTTCTCTAACTGTTCCATGTTGGGAACCCAACTCTAAAATACAGCCAAAATCAGCCCTGGCTTGCTTGTGGCTGAGGCATAATCCATTTCCAGATCTTACATCTAGTACTGAACAATGGTTCAGAAAACCAGATATCTAGTCCCAGCTACTACAAGTGTTAGCTTACAGCTAGTTTAATAATAACACTATAATAATAATATACTTATTAGTATTAGTATTGGCTCTCTCACATATTTCTTCACTATGTAAAATAGAAGTTGATAAGCATGCCATATAATTCAGTATAGTGTTTATGGATCCAATAAGTCAATATATTTAAATGTCTTTAAACTCACAAGTCACAAAGTACTCTTAAGCTAATAAATACTATTATGTTCCATTACAGTACTGCTGAATGATTTATTTTGCATATTCCTCTGCTCTTTGACTTCAATAATGAAGGTTAAACAAAACACCATCAAATGGTTTTTCAGTTTATGCTTTATGACAGACGCTGAGCTAGACATAGGGGCCCCAGTGATGAGTAAGGTATGAATAAGCCCCTTCTAGAGCTCACAGTCTAGTGGATGGTTCCTAAAACCACAGTTCTACTTAGAAGGGTTTTAGTGAAATCTTCAAAGATATATGTGTGTGCCTTGGTTTTTAAGACTGGTTCATCCATGAATGCATGTGGTATTCTGTCACTGGCCATGTCTCTGTGACCCCATGGACTGTAGCCTGCCAGGCTTCTCTGCCCATGGGATTCTCCAGGCAAGAATACTGGAGTGGTGTTAGAAAGTGTTCTAGTTTCATTCTTTTACAAGTGGCTGTCCAGTTTTCCCAGCACCACTTGTTAAAGAGATTGTCTTTTCTCCATTGTATATTCTTGCCTCCTTTGTCAAAGATAAGGTGTCCATAGATGTGTGGATTTATCTCTGGGCTTTCTATTTTTTCCATTGATCTATATTTCTGTCTTTGTGCCTGTACCGTACTGTCTTGATGACTGTGGCTTTGTAGTACAGCCTAAAGTCAGGTAGGTTGATTCCTCCAGTTCCATTCTTCTTTCTCAAGATTGCTTTGGCTATACTGGAGCCTATTATCCAGAGTGAAGTAAGCCAGAAGGAAAAACAAAAATACAATATACTAATGCATATATATGGAATTTAGAAAGATGGTAACGAGAACCATGCATGCGAGACACCAAAAGAGACGCAGATGGATAAAACAGTCTCGTGGACTCTGTGGAAGAGGGCAAGGGTGGGATGATATGGGAGAATAGCATTGAAACATGTTAATTATCATATGTGAAATCAATCACCAGCCCAGGTTTGATGCTTGGGGCTGGGACACCGGGATGACCCAGGGGGAGGGAATCGGGAGGGAGGAGGGAGGGGGATCTGGAGGGGGAGCATATGTATACCCATGGTGGATTCATGTCAATGTATGGCAAAACCAACACAATAAATTAAAGAAAATTAAAAAAAAAAAGAATACTGGAGTGGGTTGCCATTCCCTTCTCCAGGGGATCTTCCCAACCCAGGGATTGGATCAGGGTCCCCAGCAATGCAAGCAGATTCTTTACTATCTGAGCTACCAGGGAAGCCCTTAATCTATATATAGTGGCAACATAAAAGAAATAATCACAACTTTGCATTCATTCATTTATTCAACCTACATTTAACTTTTAGCTCTACTGACAATCTTTCAAGGATATTATCTCTGCTGAAGCACTCTCAAATATTGCCTGTTATTTTTTTCTCTCTCATATTTCATATATCACTGATCATAAACATCCTCCTTGCTCCTCGTTTTTACCTCCAGGTCACTGTTTCCTCTTCTTCTGTAAACTTCACCCCACCCCCAGCTCCTTTGATATCTGTGCCAAAAGACTACACTTTAGCTATTGATCATCATTCCCATGGAGTCACCTGCATGCTTCAGATCACTTCTCATCATTCCTTGAATATTTTAGCACTAAACTGACCCAAAACTTTCTGTAATTCTTGAAGACTTCAACATCCAAGCAGATGCCCTCTCCAAAATCCTAGCCCCTTAATTTCTTGGTTTCTTTGCATCCAATGACTATTTCTTTGATCTCATCTAATTATTCCCAAAGGTCATACCCAAGATATCTTTTAAAGTTTTCTGTTTCTTTGTTTTTTAATTTTTAAAATTAATTTATCTTCTTTTTTTCTTTACATTATCGTGTTGGTTTTGCCATACATTGACATGAGTCCACCATGGGTATACATGTCTTCCCCTTCCAGAACCCCCCTCCCACCTCCCTTCCCAATTCCATCCCTCTGGGTCATCCTGGTTTAACAGCTCTGAGCACCCTGTATCATGCATCAAACCTGGGCTGGCAATTAATTTCACATATGATAATTGACATGTTTTAATGCTGTTCTCCTATATCATCCCACCCTTGCCCTCTCCCAGAGTCCAAAAGACTGCTCTATACATCTGCGTCTCTTTTGCTATCTCGCATACAGGGTTATCGTTACCATCTTTCGAAACTCCATATATATGCGTTAGTATACTGTATTGTTGTTTTTCCTTCTGGCTTACTTCATTCTGTATAATAGGCTCCAATTTCGTCCACCTCAGTAGAACTGATTCAAATGTATTCTGTTTTATGGCTGAGTAATATTCCATTGTGTATATGTACCACAGCTTTCTTATCCATTCATCTGTTGGTGGACATCTAGGTTGCTTCCATGTCCTGGCTATTGTAAACAGTGTGGCGATGAACATTGGGGTACACAAGTCCCTTTCAATTCTGGTTTCCTCAGTGTGTATGCCCAGTAGTGGAATTGCTGGGTCATATGGCAGTTCTATTTCCAGTTTTTTAAGGAATCCCCACACTGTTCTCTATAGTGGCTGTACTAGTTTGCATTCCCACCAAATATTAAAAGCAGCAAGGGAAAAACAACAAATAACACACAAGGGGAAGCCCATAAGGATAACAGCTGATCTCCCAATAGAAACGCTTCAGGCCAGAAGGGAATGGCAGGACATACTTAAAGTGATGGAAGAATATAATCTACAGTCCCGATTACTGTACCCAGCCAGGATCTCATTCAAATTTGAAGGAGAAATCAAAAGCTTTACAGATAAGCAAAACTGAGAGAATTCAGCAACACCAAACCAGCCCTCCAACAAATGCTAAAGGACCTTCCCTAGACAGGAAACACGGATATGGTATATAATCTTGAACCCAAAACAGTAAAGTAAATGGCAACACAATAATTACCTTAAATGTAAATGGGTTGAATGCCCCAACCAAAAGACAAAGATTGGCTGATTGGATACAAAAACAAGACCCTTATATATGTTGTCTACAAGAGACCCACCTCAAACCTAGGGACACATATAGACTGAGAGTTAAAGGCTGGAAAAAGATATTCCATGCAAATAGAGACCAAAAGAAAGCAGGAGTAGTAATACTCATATCAGATAAATTAGACTTTAAAACAAAGGCTGTGAAAAGAGATAAATATGGACATTACATAATGATCAAAGGATAAATCCAAGAAGAAGATACAAGATATATTATAAATATATATGCACCAAACACAGGAGCACTACAATATGTAAGGCACATGCTAACAAGTATGAAAGGGGAAATTAACAATAACACAATAGTAATGGGAGACTTTAATACCCCACTCACACCGATGGATAGATCAACTAAACAGAAAACTAACAAGGAAACACAAACTTTAAATGATACAATAGACCAGTTAGACGTAGTTGATATCTATAGGACATTTCACCCCAAAACAATTTCACCTTTTTCTCAAGCACACACGGAGCTTTCCCCAGAATAGCTCACATCCTGGGCCATAAATCTAGCCTTGGTAAATTCAAAAAAATTGAAATCATTCCAAGCATCTTTTCTGACCACAATGCAGTAAGATTAGATGTCAATTACAGGAGAAAAACCTTTAAAAATTCCAACATATGGCGGCTCAACAACACGCTACTGAATAGCCAACAAATCACAGAAGAAATTGAAAAAGAAATCAAAATATGCATAGAAATGAATGAAAATGAAAACAAAACAACCCCAAACCTATGGGGCACTATAAAAGCAGTGCTAAGGGGAAGAAGGTTCATAGCAATACAGGCTTACCTCAAGAAACAAGAAAAAAGTCAAATAAATAACCTAACTTTACACCTAAAGCAACCAGAAAAGGAAGAAATGTTTTTTAAATTTTATAATGTGTTATAATTCAAACAACAATGTGAATCAGCCATAATTATACATACATCTCCTCCCTCTTGAGCCTCCCTCGCTTTCCCCATCCCATCACAGAGTGCCAGAGTGGGCTCCCTGTGTTTTTCAGCAACTTCTCGATAACTGTCTGTTTTATACACAATAGTGTATGTATGTTGATGCTACTTTCTCTATTCATCCCACTCACTCCTTCCCCCACTGTGTCAACAAGTCCATTCTCTTCATTCGCATCTCCATTCCTTCCATGCGGATAGGGTCATCAGGGTCTTTTTTCTAGATTCCATATATGTGTGTTAATATAGGATATTTCTCTCTCTCTTTCTGACTTGCTTCATTCTGTATAACAAACTCTTGGTTCATCCATCTCACTAGAAGTGATTCAACTTCATTCTTTTTTATGGCTGAAGTGTTAGTCACTCAGTCTGACTCTTTGTGACTCCATGGACTTTAGCCACCAGGCTCCTCTGGCCATGGAATTCTTTAGGCAAGAAAAATGGAGTAGGTTGACATTTAGTTCTCCTTTTATGGTTAAGATACCACTGTATGTATGTAGCCCATCTTCTTTACACATTCATCTGTCAAAGGACATTTTTTTTTATTTAATCACTTCACCCCTTATTCAATTTCATTTTCAAGCATCTTTGATCTTTCTAGAAACTGTCATCTATAACCTCGACTCTTGGATTTCTCAACTCTGCCAAGACCTCCGTTCGTGGGCCCTGTTGTCTTTTCAGGCCCCTTGGCTCTTTAGCATCCCCACTTCCCTTCTTACAGGCTTATACTCTGTGGTTTATTATTAATCACTCCTGACATTTACTCTTAATCACTTTGCTGTCTTTACTGCCATCATTCTTGTCTGGCAAAACCCATGGTTACAGACAAACATTGCCCATTGCAGGTTTGATCAGAGCAAGGATATACAGCTGAGAAACCAGTCACATATTTCCATCCATGGGCACGTACTGCAAATTGGACTTTGAGCAGGAGAGTAAACTCTTCTTATAGGAAATCCTACAGGTTCCGTTGCAAAGAACATACATAGTCAACCCTTTATAGCAGAATGAGAGAATGAATACTTGGAAGCATTAATGCAATCTTCGGTGGTAGCAATAAAAATAAACAAGTTCATTTAACATCTATTTTGAAGACAAAGAGCAGAAAGGAAACAAAAAGAGGAGAAGAAATGAATAAAAAAAAAGATTCTCATATTTTGAATATGATAATTGGGTAAATATTAGTGTTAGTTATCCCCCTTAAAAGAAAAACTAAGGAGGGATAAGTATAGTGTTGGGAAATGGACAAAAAGCTCTTTATCACCATTGGTTAGGCTAAATGAAAATGAAAGTGTTAGTCGCTCAGTCATGTCCACCTCTTTGTGACTGTAGCTGGCCAGGCTCCTCTGTCCCCGGAATTCTTCTGGCAAGAATACTGTAGTGGGTTGCCTTTCCTTTCTCCAGGGGATCTTCCTGGCCCAGGGCTCAAACTCAAGTCTCCTGCATTGCAGGCAGATTCTTTACCATGTGAGCCACCTGGGTCATCTAAGGGAAGCTATCAGAGAGGTGGATGGCCATGTAAGTATGGGGCTCTGGGGAAAAGTCAGGGCTAGAGATAGCAATTTGAACATTATCTGTTCCTATTTGTTATTTGAACATAATAGGGTCCATTGAGGATAGAATATAAATATGCAAGAGCTGAGGGCCAAGAATTAAGGTATAAGGCAACTGGAAGAGAAAGTGAAGAAATCAACGATTTGAGAATCGGTGAGTAGACACACTGGGGAGGGGTGTCATAGAAACCAAGAGGAAACTAGTGTGTGCCAGACACTTGACATACACTTTCCTGATCCTCACACCTTGCTGGACAGGCATTAGTATTTCCATTTAACTAGTGATGGAACACATATCAAAAATTAGAAAGACTGATGACCATATTTAAGTTCACACAAGTATTATATTTTAACATTGGTAATCAAGCTGAAGTCCAGTAACTTCAAAATTCCTGTGTCCCTAAACTACAAAGTTCCAGTCATCAAGACAGAATGGTACTGGCACAGAAACAGAAATATAGACCAATGGAACAGATAGAAAGCCCAGAAATAAACCCAGGCACCTATGGTACCTTATTTTTGATAAATGAGGCAAGAATAAACAATGAAGCAAAGATAGTATCTTCAATAAGTGGGGCTGGGAAAACTGGACAGCTACATGCAAAAGACTGAAATTAGAACACTTCCTAACATCATACACAAAGATAAACTCAAAATGGATTAAACACCTAAAGGTAAGGCCGGAGACTATGAAACCCTTAGAGGAAAACATAAGCAGAACACCTAAGACATAAATCATAGCAAAACCCTCTATGACCCACCTACTGTGCTTAGTTGCTCTTTATTGTCTGACTCTTTACCCCCATGGACTGTAGCCCACAAGGCTCCTCCATCCATGGGGATTCTCCAGGCAAGAACACTGGAGTTGGTTGCCATGCCCTCCTCCAGGGGATCTTCCCAACCCAGGGATCGAACCCAGGTATTTGAAGGCAGATTCTTTACTGTCTGAGCCACCAGGGAAGCATGACCCACCACTAGAGTAGTGGCAATAAAAACAAAAATAAACAAGTAGGACCTAATCAAACTTAAAAGCCTTCACAGAGCAGAGGGAACCATAAACAAGGTGAAAAGACAACCCTCAGAATGGGAGAAAATAATAACAAATGAAACAACAGATAAATGATTAATTTCTAAAATATACAAATAGGCCATACTACTCAATACCAGAAAAACAAACAACCCAATCAAAAATGGGAAAAAGACCTAAACAGACATTTCTCCAAAGAAGACATGTAGATGGCTAACAAACACATGAAAAGATGCTCAATATCACTCATTATTAGAGAAGTGCAAATCAAAACTATAATGAGATCTCACCTCACACCAGTCAGAATGACCATCATCAAAACTTCTACAGACCATAAATGCTGGAGAGGGTGTGGAGAAAAGGGAACCCTCTTGCACTGTTTGTGGAAATGATACAGTTGGTGGAACTGATACAGCTGCTATGGAAGACAGTATGGTGATTCCTTAAAAAAATAGGAATAAAATCACCATATGACCCAGCACCCCACTACGAGGCATATACCCTGAGGAAACAAAATTAAAAAAGACGCATGTTACCCAGTGTTCATTGCAGCACTATTTACAATAGCTAGAACATGGAAGCAACCGAGATGTCTACTGACAGATGAATGGATAAAGAAGCTGTGGTACATGCATACATACAATGGAGTATTACTCAGCCTTCTAATGAGGTGGATGAACCTAGAGCCTATTATACAGAGTGAAATGAGTCAAAAAGAGAAAAACGGGAAATCTAGAAGGACAGTACTGGTGAAATTATTTGCAGGCCAGCAATGGAGGCACAGACATAGAGAACGGATTTAAGGACACAGAGTGGGCAGGAAGGAGAGGGTGGGATGTATGCAGAGAGTAAAATGGAAACTTACATTACCATATTTAAAATATATAGCCAATGGAAATCTGCTGTGTGACTCAGGGAGCTCAAACAGGGGCTCTGTAACAACCTAGAGGGGTGGGGAGGGAGATAGGAGTGAGGTTCAAAAGGGAGGTGGCATACGTATACCTGTGGCTGATTCATGTTGATGTTTGGCAGAAACCAATACAATTCTGTAAAGCAATTATCCTTCAATTAAAAAACTAATTAAAATTTTAAAAAATTCCTATGTCTTTCATTATACATTATTATCATCATTGAAGAGTTTAAAAAAAAAAAGAATAAAAGGAAGAAAGACGGAAGGGAAGGAGGGAGGGGGAAGGTATGGAATGTGAAATGAGCTGAGGGGAGGGGTGAGTGTATAAATGAATCTTGTGTGGGTGCACTCAGGTTGTGTCCAACTCCTCACGACCCCACGGACTGTAGCCCGCCAGGCTCCTCTGTCCGTGGGGTTCTCCAGGCCAGAACACTGGAGTGGCCTGCCATTTCCTCCTCCAGTGGATCTTCCTGACCCAGGGATTGAACCCAGGTCTCTTGTGCCTTTTGCATTGACAGGCAGATTCTTAACCACTGAGCCACCAGAGGAGAGTGAATAAATGAATTCTAGTTCATGGCAAAAAGGTTCAGGATGAAATCTAGATTTACTCTAAAATTTGTCAATCTCTATAGCATTGAAAAGAAGAAAAAGAAGACATTGACCCCCACTGTAAAGATGGTTTGCATTGTTTAGTATATATGCCCACTCAGGACTGTTACCAAATAACTTTTAACTTTAATTGATACGTAAAGTGCTTGCAGTATAGCAGAGAACTGGGACTGTATAGGGCTAAAAATAAGATTTGTTTTCTAGCTAACTGCTGCTGACTTTCCCATGCCACTGTTCTTCGCCATTTGAAAAAGAGAAGAAAAGGTGGTCACATACATAGGGCATGATTTCTCCCTTATGGATCAGCAGTTTGACTGGCTGATCATTACTCCTCTTTGTCTACTGCTTACAGATTTCTTCTCATTAATTTACTAAACTTTGATGTTAGGTTTCCCAGCAATTCATTCCCATTATTTTTTTTTTCTCTTTGGAGAGAAAAGGGAAACTATTGGTAGAGAAAGGAAGTATTGGGGGATAGATTGTTTAATTCTTTAGGCAATTAGCCTAGAAGCCAAGACTAATAAGAGTGCCAGATGCAAGAACTCTAGCTTTATCTGTTCAAAAATGTTTAGATTTATGGGGGTCAGGGATAATGTTTTTTTTTAGCTTGTTTTGTTTTCATGGGATCATCATGTTTCCACTGCTTTTCTCCCAGAGTTTCACTTCATTTATTTTCCTGTTCAAAAGACAGGTTTACAAAATACAATTTGCAAAGAAAAAAAAAATTCCTCATTCCCTAGCCTCCTGCAGCTCCATGGCTCCCCGCCCCTTGTCTAGCCATTAACATCACTGCCAATTTGTCAAGCTCTCTTTTCCTTTCACAACTCTAACTAGCCATATGTTTTCTCATCTTTTTCCTCATCTTCCCTTGGTTCTGGGGATAGTTTGTTCTTTTGACTGCCCTTCATTAAGCTATACTGTTTGCCTGCCTTTGCGTGCTAGCAGGGTAGTTTCTAGATGATTTTTTGTTCTTGTTGTTATTTTTTGGTGGCACCATGTGGGATCTTAATTCCCTGACCAGGGATCGAATCCATGTGCTCTTACGTTTAGAAGCATGGAGTCTTAACCACTAGATTACCAGGGAAGTCCCTCTAGCTGAATTTTATCAGCCTTATTTCAATAACAGGGGGTCTGGCTGCATTGTTGACAGACAGACTACTGAACGCTCCTTCTTGTGTTTTTATCACCATTTATTCATTCTCCCAATGTATGATGTTATTGGAGCAGGCGATGGCACCCCACTTCAGGACTCTTGCCTGGAAAATCCAATGGACGGAAGAGCCTGGTAGGCTGAAGTCCATGGGGTCGCACAGTGTCGGACACGACCGAAGCGACTTAGCAGACTTAGCATGATGTTGTAATTTCTCAGGGTGAGGATAGGGGTGTTATCCTGGAAAGAGGAATAAGGTTCTCGAAGCACAGATTGATGACAGGAAGTTCAGACATGCTTTTCAATGAATCAAGCCTTTGTTTGCCAAAGTGGCTGAGGTCACTATAGTTCTCCAAGGCAACTGGTCAGTTAATGGAATAGGAAGGTTTTGGAAAAAGCCTACAAAACAGGATGAAACCTCAAAACGAAGGGATACCCAAGGATACATGTGGATTGGTATTGAGAAACAACCTGCGGTCTTCATGTTTACAACGGTCTTGCTGTAGTCCTTACTATTAGATCGTATGGTTCCTTTTTGCTTAGCCGAACAAATCCCTTTTACAATGCATTCTCCTCTGGGGTTAGTGAATGAAAGAGAAGAATATTTCAGGTTCTCCATTGCCCATGTTAACCCATCACTTTGGCCTTGCAGAAATGGAGATTATGAACTAGAAACTAGTCGCTTTAATTATGAAGAGCTCCCTCATTCCCATTGTTCCTCTGTTCTCACATTTCCTCACAAATTCTCCATGCCCTATCCTCCTCTTCCTTTGTGATTTCTTTAATCTTGCCTTCTGAACCATTTTCTCACCTCAGACATTTTCTCATCTTACCTTAATACTAATAATTAATATGCGAGCACTTACTCTACAAAAAGAAACTGCCTAAGGAATTCACAGGGATTACTTCACAAAGTACTTTCTGAGTTAGGTTATATAAGACTCTGTCTTACAAGTCAATACAAAACAAGCAAACAAAAAATCCCCAGAAAAACAGAATGTAAAACAACTTACCCCAAATGACACATCTACTAAATGGCATAACTAGAATGTCAACCCAGGCCCTCTGATTCAGAGTCTGAGCTCCTAAGCCACCTAGTTCAACTGGATTTCTATTTTATTCATGAGGTCTTGGTATTTTGTCTAAAGTTTAACACAGTGTAGCCAGAAATAAATTTGGTTCATGCATCTATTTCAAATATTAGCAATAATGGCTTTGGGATGATTGGGATCTGGATTTGATCTCTGGGTTGGGAAGATCCCCTGAAGAAGGGAAAGGCTACCCACTCCAGTATTTTGGCTTGGAGAATTCCACGGACTGTATAATCCATGGGGTCACAAAGAGTTGAATGTGACTGAGTGACTTTCACTTTCACTGTGAATTCCTTGATCAAATTCCTTGCATATTTCAGGGTTAGGCGTTCTTCCTACTCTTTTATCTGAGTGCTATACATTTTCTAGGGATATCCATGGTTATTTGTATCTGCCACCTTTCCCATTCACTTGCCCTTTTCCAAATCTTCTTAAATACAGTTTTGCATGCTAAATTGCTTTCAGTCATGTCCAACTCCTTGTGACCCTACGGACTATAGCCTGCCAGGCTTCTCTATCCCTGGGATTCTTCAAGCAAGAATACTGGAAGGAGTTGCTAAGCCCTCCTCCAGGGGATCTTCTGACCTAGGGATAGAACCCACGCCTTCTGCATTGGCAGGTGGGTTATTTACCACTAGTGCCACCTGGAAGCTCAAATGTAGTTTTATTAAGATACAGTTGAAATACTAAAAACTGCACAAGTTTCATATGTACAATTTGATTGCATATCCATACACTCATGACACCATTCCACAGTCACAGAAATAAACATATTTATCACCTCCAAAACTATCATTGTGCCCCTTTTGTTTTTATATTTTTGTTTGTATGACTCAATGAACATGAGTCTGAGCAAACTCCAAGAGACAGTGAAGAACACGGAAGCCTTGGTGTGCTGCACTTGACGGGGTTGCAAAGTCAGACACGACTTAGTGACTGAACAGCAACAAGAACACCTAACATGCGATCTAAGCTCTTAATACAGAAGTGCCCAATACAATATTGTTAACTAAACTCTATGCTGTACAACCGATTTCAACAAATTATTTAGCCTGTGTAACTAAAACTTTTCCAAGCCTTAATGAGCTCTTTATTTATTTTTAATCTTTGTCTAGTATCTTCCAAGCTACAGAAAATATAAACAGTGATTTTTCAATGATATATTTAGCTCAACTATAAATCAGACTGGACAGAAAGTCATACAGAATAGAGATGACGAACTCTACCTAGTCCTGGAGGAGATGTTAATCTACTTGCCAGCAACTGAAGCCCCCTGTGGGACCCCATTACACTTGAGCAGCCTTTTAGGTTTCTCTTGTGCAGCAATGCTTACTAGAAACATGAATCAGGCTGTGTGCTTGGCAATCCTTAGGGTAACTCCAATTCAATCCACTTGAGAAAGATCAGGACTGAAAATGCCAGGGGGAGGTTCTAGACATAGAGAGGTGATCCCCAGAAGATCTGTAGAAAGGAAACACCACTCTCTATCACATTAATACCATTGGGAGTGTAGAGTACCTTTCATGGACATGATGTTTATGGACATAGCCATTGGATAAAATAGTTTAAAAGGGTGTATTTCAGAAGAATGTTAAATTACTTTTATTACTTAAATAATTTAAAAAATTTATTTCTGGCTGCTCTGGATCCTAATTGCTCCACTTGGGCTTTCTCCGGTTGCAGCCATTGGAGGCTACTCTTCATTGTGGTATTAGGGCTTCTCATTGCAGTGGCTTCTCTTGTTGCAGAGCATAGGTTCTAGGCCTGTGGGCTTCAGTAGTTGTGGCTCACAGGCTTAGTTGTCCACCGCATGTGGAATCTTCCCGGACCAGGGATTGAATCCATGGCCCCTCCACTGGCAGGCAGATTCTTTACCACTGCACCACCAGGGAAGTTCCAAATTATCCTCAAATTTTATGTTAAGTAGTAAAAGCTTCAGTGCATAGATTATTATTAATACCATCAAGCTAGCAAACTAGGATGCAATAGAGAAAATAACTCATATCGTTCCTATTTAAAGAACCACAAACTGCTTGTTGAAAACTTGCCAAACAATCTTTCCCCTGCGCTTCACTTTTTTCTTCCTTTCTGTTCTCTTAAATTCTTATGATCACATCATCTTACTGATTGAATCTTGCAAATAATACAACAGATTCACAAAGCCATTTTCTCTCCCCAAAGACTTCTGAGAATACAACAAATACAGTTCTCATTCTTAATAATCAGCTTCACATCAACAAGGGATGGCTCTGGTTGCTGAAGACCCAAAGAAGGGAACAATGAGAACAAACCATGAAGAAAATGACATCAACTCATTCGGGAGGTAGAAAATGGGGGATTTCCATTTCTCGGTATTGGATTATCCAGGGTAACCACTTCTTCTAGGGGGAGACTTCAGATGGGATCTGTGAGGAATACAAGCTGCAAAGCGTGGTTTATCAGACCTGTTTCCCTCGTGACTTCTTTGTTTTGTGTGTGATAAGGCTGATGACTATTACAGGAACAGTGAACAGTAGTAATAACAGGGGCACAGGGCTCTGCCACTAATTTGCTGTGCAGGACTTAGGTTATTTTCCTCACTTCTCTTGATTTCAGAGATGTGGTGAGAACTCCCTGTTCACTCCCTTCTGAATTTGACTTTGCAGGCTTAAATCAGTCAAGTTGCCGGGTCAGGCCAATTTCCTATGTCTCCTTTCCTAAAAGCAAATTAAGTTTCCAATTCTGGACGAGCAGAAACACTGTGGGGAGTACAGATGCTGGGCAGGACCTGGAGGCAAGGCCATAGGGAAGATCATTAAAATACTTAACTTTCTGTGAGGGACCCTAAATTTCAATAATCCAAAAGTGTTAAGTGGTGCAGGCTGATTGCATGCCTGCTGGGAAGCCTCAGACAAGACAAGGATGCTCCCTAAGAGGAAGGATCCTCCCTAAGAGAAAGGATGCTGAGGAGACCTCATTCGAGGGTGCTCACTTACTTCCCTCCAGAGGATCCTTTCTGTTTTGGTAGACTGGGAAGGCAATTTTAAACCCCAGAAATGCCAGTCAGCAAGTATCCTTTTATATTTTGGCAAACAGTACTGACTTTCAGGAGGTTTCCCTGGTGGCTCAGTGGTAAAGAATCTGCCTATTAATACAAAAGAGGTGGGTTTGATCCCTGAGTCAGGAAGATGCCCTGGAGAAGGAAATGGCAACCCACTCCAGTATTCTTCCCTGAGAAATCCCTTGGACAGAGGATCTTGATGGGCTACAGTCCATGGGGTTACAAAAAAGTCAGAACATGATTTGGTGACTAAATAACAACAACTGACTTTTAAAGTGTCCTTAATGACAAGGTCATGACCTGTGTCCACAGGAAACTGAACTTTGTGAAAGGAACCATGCCTGCTCTGGGGGTTATCATGGGCGTTGAGAGTCTGCACACTATTTAAAAAAGAAATTGAATCTTAATAGTTTCAGTTTCTTATAGATCCTGCCAATCCCTACTGCCTCACACTGATCCAGACCTTCTATTTGTGTTAATGCTCAAGCCCCTGGTTATCTAAACACTCTGATGACTTTCATAAGGTGGTCTTTGCCCGAAATCCCCCAGAGCTTAAATGACTTTCATTTTTTTTCTTCTAGTCTAATCTCCCACTTCTAACTCACTCGTATTATGGGTTGGAATCTGTGCTGTGCTTCCCATCTTGTCTTCAGCTTACACTGCTTCTCCCACTGTCAGTCCACTGACATTTAACTACCCTCCAGGGTGTGATTTAAATATCACCTAAGGCTTGAACTCCTTTATCCCCATCACCAGTGAAATGTGTCTTTACCTTCTGCTGAAACTCAGTGGCCCAGGCATTTTATTCCCTGGGTCCTTTTCCATATACTCATAATTAACATGCTATTTGCACACACACTCCTCCCCTACAATATATGTGCCTTTGAGGAGGTCACCGCCTTGTTTATAACTCCCATGCCTTCTAATCAGTGTTCAATATACATCTTATGACCAGAAAGAGTAAAAATCCAGCTATTGGCATAGGTTATTCTTCCTTCGTGTTGCCCATGCCACCAGCTTTTGTGTGTGTGTTTAAGGAGAGACGTGATATACATATATTACATAATTTGCTCTGACAAGGGCATGCTGAACTGGGCAAATGTTAACTAATCAGTAAACTCTCCAGTAATCTGGGTCTACTCTATAGCACTTTTGTGATTGATTTAATTCTAGTGGCTTTCTTTTAGTAGTTTTATTGAAAGAAAGACACAACAAAAGAGAGAAAAAGAAAGGAAGAAAGAGAAAGAGAGGGAAGAAGGAAGGGAAAAAAAGAAAAAAATCAGTCTCTGTTCACCTTAGTGACTGTCCTGTTCTAAGACAATCTAAGACATTCTAAGGCTGAATTAGCTTCCAGATCATGTTTGGGTGTCCACAGCTAAATTATAATGTTGACCTGAAACACACAGAATGGTATCAGAGCATAGTTTCATCTCCTATCAGATCCCTCTGCTGCTGACATGACCCCCTATCCTTCTTATTATCTTATTTTTTCAAAATACAATTTAATCTCCACAACCTGCCTAGCATCTTACTGGGCATCAAGGATACCAATGAATGTTTCTAATTCTAATCATCCATGCATCCAGATCCAGAGTGGGATGACGTTTAAAGAAATGTAATGTAATAGCCACAAATTTGGTAAAAAAGCAACTTAACCTCTGGGTATATAAACTTGAGAAATTCAGATGGCCCATTCATAAGCCACCACGATGCTTCATCACATTCATCGTTGACCATTGCAGGGCATTCTTCCACTCCTCCCCCATCACATTTTCCCCAATAAAAACTATCAACATGCTGCCTGGATTTTTCTATCTTTGTCCTTCCTCAATCTCTTTCATAATTAATGATGAAATTATACTTAGCCTCCCTCCCTCCCAAAGAGAGAGAAAAGGAGAAAGCAGAGGGCAAAATAAGATCCTGTGTAGGAGGAGGGGAAGTGTGGGGTCTAGGACTGTCCCCAGTAAAGAAGATAAACACCCTAACCCCGGCAAATTGACTTTCTCCTGGACAGAGAGAAACTCCAGCATCACTGTCCCTTCTGTAGATGGGCTATTGATTACACTGGAGGGTAGAATCCTACAGACGTGGTTGAACTCATGTGATGAGAACAGGGCTGCGGCATGGAGGGAGGGTGGAGAGGGCAGGAGGGACTCCATCCCACTGCGTCTTTGAGGCTGTGATCCAAGTGGTTCACCTTCAGGTCTCCCCTTGTTACACTCATTGCTACCAAACAGTCTTCAAGCTCTTGGCAGTCATTTCTAGTTCCTGGAAATAGACTTCCCATCTCTTTTGCTATCTAATGAGTCCAGAATTAGACTAGATACCTTGGTGTGTTCTAATCAGTGCTTTATTAAAGCCTGGGTGTATGTGTGTGTGCTAAGTTGCTTCAGTCGTGTCGGACTCTTTGGGGCCCCATGGACTGTAGCCCGCCAGGCTCTTCTGTCCATGGGATTCTCTAGGCAAGAATACTGGAGTGGGTTGCTGTGCCCTCCTCCAGGGGATCTTCCCAATCCAGGGACTGAACTCACGTCTCTTACATCTCCTCCACTGAGAGGCAGGTTCTTTACCACTAGTGCCATCTGGGAAGCCTAAAAGGCCAGGTATCTCAGGACTAATAGAATGGCCCTCTGCATGCCAGCTGACAGCACATTACCTCCCTCCACCCCTGCTCACACTGAACCCAGAACATAAATGCTCATCCTCTGAGTACACATGGATCTTTTTTCTCTGCCATATTAACTAATTAAGTACCATTTAAATTGTACTTAGCCTGGGCATTATTTCTACCAAAGTGCATCACTTAGCCATATTAAATTTCATACTCCACTTTGAAACCCATTTGCCTAATCTCTCAGAGTTTATCCTGTGAAATGGTTCTATCTTGGTTTCTTAAATATTCCCTCCATTTCAATGTCAGCGGTGAGTGTAAAAAATGAGCACAGTCTCTCTCTAATCCCTTCGATTAAAAACAAGCAAACCAAGAAAGAAATAGAATAAGGAGAAAGAGACAATTCATGGCAACCAAACTTAGAAAACAAGGCTCAGGCACTTTCAATTTTGGTTTTGTTTTGTGTTTTTTAAACAAATCATTTTTACCCTAAACCCATGAAAAAAAAAAGGAAATGGAGACACTGAGAATTTATCTGACTTGTTCATGGTCACTTAAAATGCCTATGGTAAAAATATGAGTAGCTCAGTACAGTATGAAAATCAAAGGCTTTGGAGTCAGATAGACTGGGGAGGGGTTAATCTGAGCTCAGACACTGCTGAACTCCATATTCTTAGGGCAGTGACTTCTCTGCATGCCAGTTTCCTCATTTGCAAGATAAGAAGAAATAAGAGCCACCTTGCAAGGGCTGTTAAAAGACCAAACAAAGATACCTAGTCATGTCTAGTCTAACTAAAATGCTTTTGAGAACTACAATGGTGATGATAATGATTGTGATGATATCACATTGTGGATTCTTAACTTCTAAAGCAGGTGTGGACAGGCTTTCTCTCTAAAGTTCCAGATAGTAACCATTTAGACTTGTAGGTCACCTAGCCCCACATTATGCCATGACAGCATAAAAGCAGACATAGGCAACATATAAATGATAAATACAGTTGTATTTTTTTGTAGGCTGTTCAAAGCAGATGGCAGACTAGATCTGACTGATGGGCCATAGTTTGCTGCTTCTTGTTCTTGCCATCAGCTATTAATTCATTTAAATATGTTTAACTGGGTACCTGCTGTGGATTAGCAACTGTAACATGACTACCAATTCAAAGGACTTATAACTCAGAACAGAGCAGTAAACTGTACAGAAAAAATGTTATTTTCAAACTGTCTACCTACATTCCTGGGAGAGGAGGTAATGAATAAGCAAGAACAGAAAGAAAGAAAATGAGAAACACTTGAGTAGTATGTGGAGACCATGCAGAGAATCCTTAACAGAAGAGAGTGGCAGAATGCATACCTGAGGCTTCTTGCCACATTTCACCATGAAGCATAAAGTACTAAAACGGCCTTTCCTGAAAGACTTTCATTGATTTTTGTTGAAGCTTTTCTCTTAGAATTTTTGCAAAGGTTTTCAAGTTTCTCAAGTTTCTTATTTTCAAAGAACTAAGCTGGACTTCGCAGTACTGATCTCTTCAGTAGGTGTTTTCAGAGAAATACTCAAAACATTATAGGGTACCAGGAGATCAAGGACATACAGAGATTGGCCCTTAATGCTTGTTTGGTTGCTAAGTTGTGTCTGACTCTCGTAACCCCATGGACTGTAGCCTGTCAAGCTCCTCTGTCCATGGGATTTCCCAGGCAAGAATACTGGAGTGAGTTGGCATTTCCTTCTCTAGGAGTTCTTCCCGACCCAGGGATGGAACTCCCATCTCCTGAATTGGTAGGCGGATTCTTTACCACTGAGCTACCAGGAAAACCCATGAATATTGAAGCAATCCCCTCCCTAAACTTCTTAGAGTTCTGTGTGATTAGGGGAAGCCGCTGTGGAATCAGGGTTCTAAAGTGAGGGGGAAATATTACTGAATACCTGCTAGATGCCAGGTCCTGAGTCCCACTCTTTAAAACCATCTAATCTGCTCTTCTCAACTATGAGATGAGACAGTACTGCCAATCTTTGACCTCAAATCTGTCCGCCTCTGAAGCCCTCCACTTTCGGTATTTTGTGCTTTTCCAGCCATAGTTATGCTTCTTTTTATTCAGTTGGTCAAAATGTTCATTTGTCTTACAGAACACCCAAATGAATTTTTTGGTCAGTTCAATAGCTCTTCAATCCCAGCATCCGTTGTCTATCACCTCTTAACTATTTTGTCCTAAACCTACCTGGAACTAATGTGTTGTGTTTAACACTAATAAAGAATGCTGTCAGGTGGCTCTTTTAAAAAGTCCAGTTGTACTGAATTTACTTGATTCCTGCTCTATATAGTTCAATAGCAATTTAATTTTAAGAAGTAATCAAATGTGTTTGACATGATTTATTTTCACAAACCTATACTGTCTCCTACCAATTAAATTGCACTTTTCCAAATGTAATGCTGAGCAGAGCCTTAAATATCAGCTCAAACTCTCCTCCCAATGAAAACAACAGAATTACCTTGGCCCACAGTCATTCATTCTTTATTAAAAAAAATAATGGGATGTTATTTTCAGGTTTATAATCATTCGTTAAATCTTCCAAGTCACTTCTAAAAGCAGATGCAATAAGTGTTACCAAGTGAAATGATAGATTCTCTAATCAGGCTCATCCCCACCCCAGAGGCATTCCATTAATACAAGGTGTTTTGTCTAATTATATCCACTCTAAAGCATTGTAATACATCTGTAAGCCTGGTTGTCTCATGGTTTCTTTTTAAGGTGAGCAAATATATTGCTTCCTGTTGTGAAAGAAGAGTGTGATGCAAAGGGATTGTGCATAGCCGCTGCTCTTCACTAATGCCTTGGCTACAGTACATCTTCTCTAAAACTCGAATCTCTTTGCCCTCATTCAAAGCCAGTTCAGGAATCTGGCTACGTTTTAAATCTACTTCTGCATGTTGCTCATCTTTGTATCAGGGAAAAGGTGGAGCAGTAATTTTGACATGAAAGAGTACAGCTGAAGGAATCACAAAGTTCTCTACATGGTGATTTTTAATGGCCACAAGTAGAAATCAGGAGATTCTGCATGCAGCATTTACTGCGAGCCAGGGTCTATGATGGGGGCTTTAAATAGGGAAAGGATGGCTGAGAAAAGTTAAGTAATTTCCTTAGTAATAAAATGAAGAAGCAGGTAGAGACAGGATTCAAACTAAGTTCTGTTCAAAGTTCATAAGGCTTCCATCACACCATGCTGCTCTTTCTGTGCCACTCCCTTCACAATCCCTTTTAGTATTATTGGTGAGCAAAGATGTGATTGTGTTGGATATTTTTTGACATTTGGAGCACAAGAAGCAGTAATACCATCACTCCTCCAATCAACTGATCTACTATTCATTCGGTGTCTTTGGGCTCAGCTAAGAAATATATTACAGAGGAAGAATATATTCTTATCCAATGCCATTTTAGTTTTTGCAAAGCCTAGATCAAATAGTAACTGAATAGTAACATCTTCTTGGTTAGTAGATTTCTTGGTTACTTTGTTAAAGATTTGAATCACGCATTTAAGGAATTTTTTTCTTCTTTTGCAAAAGTTTTCTCATAAACATAAGACAACAAATATTAAAAGAAAAAAGAAAATACATTGCAAACCAAACACACACACACACACTCACACACACACACACAAACTAGAAGACTTCCAAGCAGGGGGATCAATATAGACTGATATAAGAAAACGTATACAAGTAGTTGGATTGAGTTTAGCTTCAGATGATGAGTAGAATTTTTATATATGGATGGGAGAGTAAACTGTTTTCCAGGAGCAGGAATGCCATAGATCATAAGATCATAAAGACAAAATTGAATGTGTTGGATTCCAGTATAGTATGGTGGACCAGAGACTGGATATGTGAGCTTGAAAGTGATGATGCATTTTAATTAAGTGGGCTCAGATTTTGAACACACCTTAGAAGACAGGCTAAGGATTGGGGGCTTGTCCTGGCAACTCTTAGAAGTGCATCAAATGAGCATGAGGTGAAAGTGAAGTAATAAAGGAGATGCTCTTGACTTGACAAGCATACAAAATTAACACAGATGCTGGCTAACTCTGGGAAATGCTAGAAACCTAAACATGGAGGCCTAGGGAAATAATATAGGTGCCTGGAAGAAACACACTATTAAAATAAAAATGTGCTGTCATTGTGAGCTGTCATCTTTTGCTCTGTGTACTGGGGGAAATAATTTAACCTATTAGAAAACTGAAGCACTCATCTGTATAAAACCTCAATCATAAGGCTTTTGTAAGGATTTATTTAAACCTGGGACAACATGTAATAGAACTGATTCTGGAATGTTGTAGTCAGTCTATGTCTTAGTTTGGGATGCCATAACAAATACCATTGACTAGATGGCTTAAGCAACTGAGCTTTATTTCTTTACATTTCCAGAAGCTGAGAGTCCAAGATCAAGGAACAACAGTATTCAGTTTCTGCTGAGGGCCATCTTTCTGGTTTGTAAACATCTTCTTTCTTTCTGTACCCTCACATTGTCTTTCCTAGGTATATGTGTGAGAGAGAATGAGTTCTCTGGTGTCTCTTACAAGGACAGGAATCCTAGCAAGTCAGGGTCCAATCTTCACGGATCTCATTTAACCTTAATAATTTTCATAAAGTCTCTATCTCCAAATAAAATCACATTGGAGAATGGGGCTCCAATATATGAATTTTGGAGGAACACAGTCTATAGCAACCTATATGTCTTTGTGCCCATGGCATCGAAAGAACTGGCATGAGTCCACCTCTATGTGTTCATACACAAGATTTGCTTTTGCTCTTTCTGACAATTCACTCCTTATGACTGAAGCTATAGGTCCACTACAATAAAAACTAATTTAAAAATGTTAAAATGAAAAGGAAAATAAAAGTTGGCATGGAATGTTAAGAATGGAAATGGCCAGATGTAGCCACTAACCAGAGAAGGAAAATGAAGAAATGGAACAAAATAAATGGCACGTCAATGTCTGAGGAATCATGGTCTATATCGGAATAATGCTTCCTATCTCTGTCTATTAACCCTCCTCTTCTAACTTCAGTTTCCAAAGGAAAAATCATTCATGCTCTCATCAAGTATGACCCTTTAAAAATTGATCACACGTTACTAGCTCTTCATTTCCATTAAAAAAGAAAACTCAATTTTGGTTTCTACTTCCAGGAAAAATCTCAGAGGAACCCATGATATTCTTTTGGGTAATATTTTTTGTCATGAAAGTAATTTGACATGCTTCTTATTTTCTAATTCAATATTTCTTCAACATTTTATACAAAAAGTCCAGAAAAGAGATTTTCATTGACCCCTTGAGACTATCTTTTCTTTAGTGAGGTTTCTATAAATTCTACCCATGTGGTTTTGCATCCTTTCCATAATTTTGAAAAAGTTATTGGAGGAAGGTATATAATATCCTATCACACTTCTACAATGTATTATGTTTAGAGTTTACAAGGGGTGTGATGTGTAAAAGGGCACATACATTTTGTTTGATGATTCCTCCAAAAAGAGCCGCGTTATGTGATTTCATGAAAACCTAGCCTTTTCTCTTTGCTTAACTGGGAAGTAATCATTTTAAGGGTACTGCCAACTTAAATGGGTTTCCCAAAGTGGCACAGGGGTAAAGAATTTGCTTGCCAATGCAAAACTGCCAAGAGACACAGGTTCAATTTCACAGGTCACGAAGATCCTCTGGAGAAAGAAATGACAACCCACTCCAATATTCTTACTTGGAAAATCCTATGAACAGAGGATCCTAGAGGGCTATAGTCCAGGAGGTCGCAAAGAGTTGGACACAACTGTGACTGAGCATACATACATGCCAACTTATAAGGCAGAAATCATTTCCACACACAATGTAGAAAATAACTTGCTGTACACATGTATCAACTGTCATCCTCATTTTTAATTCATTGGTGGAAGTGAACCTTTGTTCCCTACTACAATGGTGTGCAGAAATGCGAAGGTGATTTGGTGCTGTGAATAGAAAGATGGAGCTGTGGAAGGAGAAAAAAGAATTCCCATATGTCAGGTAACTACACATTAGAATTGCCCTTCCAGGCCTTATCAGAGGGTTAGCAAAGATACAGTGATGGACAGATGGAGAGATTTTAAGTTCAAAGAGAGGTAACCGAGCTAACTGTATCCTTTATTTCATGGCACAGTAGCATCATTGGTACATGCAAGGTTCTTCTTTCCTACTTATTTATTTGGCTGTGCCGGGTCTTAGTTGCTGCATGTGGGTTCTCTAGTTATAGCATGCAAATTCTTAGTCATGGTAGGTGGGATCTAGTTCCCTGACTAGGGATCAAACCCAGGATCCCTGCCTTGGGAGTGTGGAGTCTTGGCCACTGGACCAGCAAGGAAGTCCTAGGTCCTTCTCTTTTGTGTTCCTCACTTACCTCTCTCACTATATTTTCTGCTCTGATCTTTCTCTCTTTCTCCAGGAAAATATACAATTTTATAGTTCAAGTGATTGAGGTTGAGAAAAGTCACTTACATAGATTTTTCTCCTGTTACATAGTGAATTAGTACAAGTATCTGGATTTGAAGTGAGGCTAGCTGAAATGCATGTTCCACTAGATATGCTTATTTCATGAAATCCTTAAAACAGGTTATAAAAAAATATACCAGAAAATTTTGGAACAAACAATGAGTTGTGTTTCTCTAAAAGGATAAAAAGCAAGGTGATAGGACACCCGATAGGGAGGTGATGTCTTAACTGCCTCTGTGAACCACATGCTGAACCTTTAATAGCCTTTACTATCGCTTCCCAGGTGGCACAATGGTAAGGAATGAATCTGCCTGCCAGTGAAGGAGACTCAAGAGATGCAGGTTCAATCTCTGGGTCGGAAAGATCCCCTGGAGTAGGAAATAGAAACCAGCTCCAGTATTCTTGCTGGAAGATTTCATGGACAGAGGAGTCATGGCTACAGTCCATGAGGTCGCGAATAGTTGGACATGACTGAGTGACTGAGCACGCACCCTTTACTACAGAACTGAAGAAACTTTAGGAATTGTGATTAACAGCATATAGTAAGTAATATTGAATACATAACAAACTTCACGTTTTCCTCAAGAGGATATTATCTAGGAGATGAGCGTGGGATGGACAAGGAGTTTCAGTGGTAATTTTCATAATTAAGTGCTATAATCAAACTCATAACATTTATATTATAAATTTTCCCCCCAAGTTTAGCAGCCCAGGTCTAAGAACCTAGTTCTTCTGCTGTGATTATTGATTAATGAAGTTTCTTCCCTCAAACACAATTGATAAGCACATACCATTTTGTAAAAACTCAAGATTTTTCAAAACATTTTATACATTTTTGTTGTGGCAACAAAAAGTGGATTGAGGTTAAACAAACAGTATTTTATATTTTATCAATAATGTATGATATACCATAATATAAAGTTAACTTATTATAGCCTCCAGAATATTCATAAACTTTGTAGACAAATTTTACTCTGTCATTTAATAGTGGACATGGGTTATTTAATATTTGATTTTAGATTGAAAGAAAGCCAGGAAATTAAACATTGATTTTCAGACCTAATGTGTGGAATGACTGCATTTCATACTTACAAAACAATTTGTTTACTTATTTTTAAATTTGTTTCTGAAATATGAGATGAGAAGTGGTTTATGTATTCCAAGTGCAAGCACTTCACATATAACATGTTGTTCATGAGGATAGTGTTTACTCTCCCAAGACAAGAGTCAAATTGGATTTAATCATCACTAAATTTTCTGTTTTTAGCACTGGTTTTCAAAGCACTAGAGACACCTTGATGTGCTCTGAGACTCTGGATCAGATGAATGCATCTTTAAGGTCCCATGAAACCACATGTGCATCAGTGTTTCTTCTGCTTCCTCTCTGCAGCCAATAGTACTCTATGAGCATGGATTCAGTAATATGACTGAAGTTAAAACAATTTAAAGCTGTGTCATGCTTCCAGCCCCATAACCACTAGCAACGCTCAAGTGAGGGATAAACTGGATGGCTGGGTCATGCAGTTCACCGCAAACAATGAATATACTCAGCAGTGAGTCCATCAACATGTATGGAGATCTTACAATGCACAAGACATTTTACATGGATGTTCATTCTACTTTGATTTTCACAATAATTTTATAAACTTGGAACTATGCGTGATGCACGTTCAATGGACTAAGAAACACAAGCTCATGGAATAATAGTCAGTGAGTATTTTTTTTTCCTGTGTGGTACTCGGATTAAGGGGGCAGCAGAGGATGAGATGGTTAAATAACACCACCAACTCAATGGACATGAATTTGAGTAAACTCTCCGGCATAGTGGGAGAGAGAGAAGTCTGGCGTCCTGCAGTCCATGGAGTAACAAAGAATCAGACACAGCTTAGCTACTGAACAGCAACAACTGCAACAGATTCTAAGTTCTTGAAATATGTTTTCTCATTCAGTCCTTAAAGCAAACTAGGGAAAGAGGCATTATTACTATTTCCATTTTATGAATAAAGGAACTGAGGCTTAATCAGTGGACTCATCAAGTAGCACACCATCTGCTGATAAAAAGAGCCAAAATCAGGTCCTCTAACTTCAGAGCCCAAATTCTCACCACCATGGTTCATAAAAGGTGGAACCAATACTCAAACCAGGCTTATCCAAATCTTAGTTTACTTGATGTCTATTCATTTATCTATGCATTTAAAAAATAACAAGCAAGCTATTACCATTTATACTAGTGTGAACTTAACCAGACCCTCCAGCTACGGTTGGAAACACTGACTGCCACTGCTCTGTGCAGCTGGTAAGAGCCATTCATTACTCCTGCTCAGGGTGCTTACGTCTCTGGGCTTCTGGGGCAATAAAAATATCCGATTGTCCTCTAAAACCTCTGGCCGCAAATCCTCATTTTTCTTTGCAGATAGCTCCCTGCCTTTTAAAACTTGGACTGTGCTAGGACTCAGTCTTGAGTTACATTTCTTCATTCCTTTTCTGCATTCACTTTTTTCAAAAGGTTTTCTTACTTTCTTATTTTTTGAGCATGGTGATCATAGCCCAAATCATGGAGCTTGATCCGATTACCTCAGAAGAATGGGCAGAAAAAAGGATAAGAAAAGGCAGTGAAGGAACTCCTAGAAAAATCAACAGATGAAGAGCAAGGTGTGTGTATGTGGGTGAGTACATGTGGGTGGATTTGACAAAGGTGCCTGAAGTTTGTGTTACTTAGTTGAGTGCAGAAATCATCTCATGATGTATATATATATTAAATCATGATATTGTACACCTCAAATATCCACAAATCTTAAAAACGAAAGTAAAAAAAAATAAGACCAAATGAATGATGTTACTGACTCGCAGGCTGATAGGAGGGAAGCTAGAAGAGATGCAAAATAATAATAATAATAATAATAATAATAATTGAACTGTGGAAGAAAAGTGTGAAGAGAGTTTAAAAGCAGAGGAAGCAAGGAGCCACTGCACTTGATGCAAACAAAGCAGAAAACGCAAGGAGGGCTTCAAAGGAGAAAGTGGTGGGCAGCAGTGCAGTAAAGCGAGTTAAGAAGTTTATGAAGGAGGTGGAACTGGAATCCATCATAATTTTACAGAAGAGAGGAGAAGGGAATAAATGATGATAAAAGGTATAAACCAAAGCAGGATCCTCTATGACCCACCTCCCAGAATATCGGAAATAAAAGCAAAAATAAACAAATAGGACATAATTAAAATTAAAAGCTTCTGCACATCAAAGGAAACTAAAAACAAGGTAAAAAGGCAGCCTTCAGAATGGGAGAAAATAATAGCCAATGAAGCAACGGACAAACAATTAATCTCAAAAATATACAAGCAACTCCTGCAGCTCAATTCCAGAAAAATAAACAACCCAATCAAAGAGTGGGGCAAAGAACTAAACAGACATTTCTCCGAAGACATAAAAATGGCTAACAAACACATGAAAAGATGCTCAACATCACTCATTATCAGAGAAATGAAAATCAAAACCACAATGAGGTACCATATCACACCAGTCAGAATGGCTGCCATCCAAAAGTCTACACACAATAAATGCTAGAGAGGATGTGGAGAAAAGGGAACCCTCTTACACTGTTGGTGGGAATGCAAACTAGTACAGCCACTATGGAAAACAGTGTGGAGATTCCTTAAAAAACTGCAAACAGACCTACCATATGACTCAGCAATCCCACTGCTGGGCGTACACACCGAGGAAACCAGAATTGAAAGAGACACGTGTACCCCAATGTTCATTGCCACATTGTTTACAATAGCCATGACATGGAAGCAACCTAGATGCCCATCAACTGACGAATGGATAAGAAAGCTGTGGTACATATACACAATGGAATATTACTCAGCCATAAAAAAGAATACATTTGAATCAGTTCTACTCAGGTGAACGAAACTGGAGCCTATTATCCAGAGTGAAGTAAGCCAGAAGGAAAAACAACAATACAGTATACTAACGCATATATATGGAATTTAGAAAGATGGTAACAATAACCCTGTATGCGAGACGGCAAAAGAGACACAGATGTATAGAACAGTCTTTTGGACTCTATGGGAGAGGGCAAAGGTGGGATGATATGGGAGAACAGCATTGAAACATGTAAATTATCATATATGAAATCAATCGCCAGCCCAAGTTTGATGCTTGATACAGGGTGTTCAGGGCTGGTGCACCGGGATGATCCAGAGAGAAGGAATCAGGAGGGAGGTGGGAGGGGGTTCTGGAAGGGGAACACATGTATACCCATGGCAGATTCATGTCAATGTATAGCAAAATCAACACGATAATGTAAAGAAAATAAATTCAAAAAATAAAGTGAATTAAAATAAATAAATATTGCTATTAATGTATATAGAATATTATATGTAAAATACATACAACTTGTTAATTCCTACTCCTATTATACTAGCTTTATATCTGTGCTAGCTTATTTACTGTAAGTTAAGCTCCTCAAATTTAAAAACCTTCTATTTATTTTATTCATTGCTATATCTCTTTCTAAGACACTCTGTTTTACTTCACTATTTCCCCGTCCTCCACCTCGTCACCCCAATATAATCTCCCAATACACCCAGCACGCATATGCCACATTCTCTGAAACCACCAAATGTGAAAAACATATTTTTCCCCCATACCAGTGAATGCTATTCCTCTTCCTTACTTTATAA
Organism: Antilocapra americana; assembly: GCA_007570785.1. Taxonomy (NCBI): domain Eukaryota; kingdom Metazoa; phylum Chordata; class Mammalia; order Artiodactyla; family Antilocapridae; genus Antilocapra; species Antilocapra americana. The sequence continues at coordinate 6,505,343 of ML663013.1, read as the reverse complement.
AGAGCACATAGGGTCTGATATTTTCCCAGCAGAATGTCATCATTTGCTTTTCAAAGCAGGAACCAAATTTAAAAGCACTGTGGCTAAGGAAATGCAAATTATGTGAGACTGACATCTTCTTAACAAAGTTAAACTGTTACTGGGTACCTGGAATCAGCTAGGGAACCAGCAAGAGACCAGTCATGGAGCAACTCTTCCAGCACCTTAGACCCTTGGTGGGGGTGGGGAAGGGTGCTCAGCATCACGGCATCCTACTTGATTCCTAAGCCTGCTGACACTGTCTCTTGGGGTTTCATGTGGAGGCTGATAAAAACTGTCTCAAACACTAATGTGTTCACTTGGAAAAATCCATTTAATCTAAACCTAGTAGGAAGTGTGTTGACATCGAGCAACATCAAGTTTCTTGATGATGAACTAGACCCCATGGAGAAATTTATCTGTAAACAATGAATCAGCAGAGAAGGAAAGTTGGTATTATGAAATACAAAGGTGGCCAGATCCTTCGCCCGTACCTATGGTGTGTCATTTGCTTGTTCTTGGTCTCAGATTCCCCCAGCTGAAAATTGCCAATTCTGATAATAACTCAAAGAGCATTAATGCCAAAAGCCTATGTCTGTCCTAAAGAAAGGCTCTATATTATTGTTTAAACTCTTCCTTCTCAACAGTAAGACCATCTTGAGAAAGAGGGGTGTGTGTATGGGGCGGGGGGGCGTATTGGTTCAGTCTGCTAAAAAAATAATACAAACTGATACTTAGATCTTAGTTCCTAAACATCACCTTAAAATGAGATCAGATCTCTCTGTAGACAAAGAATGCTTCAGAGAGGAATCAAGGACAGTATAAAACGAACTGAGAACATATAGCTGTACTCTAAATAAAAACACAATCAAAGAGCCACGGGGATGTGCCACAGGGCTAGAGGAGCCAGTAAGAAGGAATTTCCATTATCCAAATGCAGGACAATTTGAGCATCAAAATAAATAATGACAGCAATTAATTATAACCATTGAAAAACATCAGTGAATACATAGAGATGTAAATCAATCAGAAAGAATAGTTATTCCTTACAATGGAGTGCCAAGCAATAAATGTAGAAAAAATAGTGGAATTGAGAAATAATCATCTAGTTATACTGCAATAACAATATCGAAATAATAACTGTCCAGACAAAATATATCAATGGATGCTAATACCAATAGGGGAATGTTTGATGAAAAATGGAATACTTATATAGTCTCCAGAAATTTTCCCACGGGATGCTTATTAAATAAAAAGGAAGAAATAAAGTAACTTTATAGTGAAGAAGCTTGGCAGTTTAAACAAGTGATCAAAGTGTAACATCATCAGTAAGGGACAAATATATATTAAGTGGTTTTTAAAATGAAGCACTGAGAAAGATAAAAGACACTGTTTCTGTGGTATTCTTGCCAAAAGTACACAACCTGATTTTAATCACGAGAAGACATCAGGCAAACTTAGATAGCAAGAGAAATTCTCCAAAGTAACTGGCCTGCATATTTTTAATGTAAAGGTCGTGAAATGTAAAGCAAGTCCAAGAAATTGTTCTAGACTAAAGGAGACTCAAGAGATTTGACCGCTAAATGAAACGTATTATTCTGAATTGGAATCAATAGTCTTTTTTCTTTTCTTTCCTTTTGTTATAAAGAGCATTACTGAAACGAACACTCTTGAATAAGATTTAGAGATTATTTTTACAGTGTCAATGATTATTGATTTTTATAGTAGTACTATAGTTGTATACAGAAATGTGATTGTTAAAGATAAGTTTGCATGATGTTCACAGCTTATTCTCCAATAGTGCATGTGCGTGTGAGAGAGGGAAGGAGGAAGAGAGAGCAGATGTACAAAATATTAATATTTGAAGAATTTTAATGAAGGCATTTGGATAGTTTTTTCCCACTTTTTAATAAAGCTGAAATCGCTGTAGTTGTTTAGTCGCTGAGTCGCGTCTGAGTCTTTGGCGATGCCATGGACTCTTGCCCACCAGGGTCTCTTGTTGCCATTTCCTTCTCCAGGGGATCTTCCTGACCCAGGGCTCAAACCTGCATCTCCTACATTGGCAGGGAGATTCTTTATCACTGAGTCACCAGGGAAGCTCAAACCCGAAATTATTTAAAGATGATGCAGGAAGCTCAAACCTCTGTGACAACCTAGATGGGTGGGATGGGGTGGGAGGTGGGAGGGAGGCTTAAGAGGGAGGGGACATAGGTATGCATATTGGCTGACTCATGCTGATGTATGGCAGAAATGAACATAATATTGTAAAGCAATTATCCTTCAATTAAAAGTAAATAACTTTTTAAAAAAGATTAAACATTTTAAAGTTAAAAAATATATACAATATATATTGAAAGGCATGTCACATGAATGATACTGTATTTTCCTGCTTTTTAAGATTCAATTAGTTTACCTCCCCAACTTTATTACTTTAAAAGAAAATTTTACAGTCTTCTGGTGAAGTCTTAAAAACCGAGGTTCTGTCTCATCTTACTAGAAGGAGTCCACAAGATCTTTAAATTACATACACAACAAAACAAACATATCATTTGCCTGTAATTTTCTGGCAGTGGTCTGCCTTCAAACTTTATAAATGCCTTTGTTTTCTATTTTACTAATGGCAGCGAGTTCCCAGAATCACACCTCAGAGCTGGCCCAGAACACTTGGCTCAAAGTTTCTTTTAGGCACCCAGAAGATCCGCAACCAAGGATAAAGAGCAGGATTGGGAACACCAGGGTTGAGATTCCTTGCCTGAGAAATCCTGGTTAGTTACTTTTGTTAATCCCGCCTGCCTCTTTGGAAAACGAGGATTAGTGCTTAGATCTACTAGAATTACAATAAGGAGGAATGGTGATATAACCATCTTTTTTTTCTCCTTTTGTGTATTATCTTCCCCAGAGATGATCTTTGGAAACAAAGGAAAAGCAGCAGCGGATGAAGAATTTGGTGTCAGATAGATGCTTATTTAAAAGTGGGCAAATCATTTGTTTTTATTAATTAATTTTTATTGTTGTGTGGTTGCTTTGCAACATTGTGTTTTCTGCTGTACAGCAACAAAGTGAGCCAGCTATACGTGTACATATATATCCCCTCCCTTTTGGATTTCCTTCCCACTTAGGGCACCACAGAGCAGAAGTAGAGTTCCCTGTGCTGTGCAGTAGGTTCTCATTAATTATCTATTTTGTACATAGTATCAATAGTGTATATGTGTGAATCTCAATCTCCCAATTCCTCCCACTCTCCCTTTTCCCTCTTGGCATCCTTAAGTTTGGTTTCTGCATCTGTGACTCTGTTTCTGCTTTGCAAATAAGTTCACCAATACCATTTTCCTAGATTCCACATAGATACATTAATATATGGTATTTGTTTTTCTCTTTCTGACTTACTTCTGACACTCTCTCGGTCCATCTACATCACTACATATGACCCATTGTCATTGTTACGCCTGAGTAATATTCCATTGTATACATGTACTACATCTTCTTTATCCATTCTTCTGTTGATAGATGTTTAGGTTACTTCTATGCCCTGGTTAGTGTGAACAGTGCTACTATGAACATTGGGATGCATGTATCTTTTGAATTATAGTTTTCTCTGGGAATATGCCCAAGAGTAGGACTGTTGGGTCACATGGTAGCTCTACTTTTACTTTTTTTTAAAGGAACCTGGGAAAAGTATATGAAAAACTTTAAACTTAGTATCATTATCTATAAAAACACAGAAGGTAATCATGTTGGGGTATATTTACAAAAATAAAAAAGCTAAAATGAGGAACATGCTATATATTCTCCACTTTTCCCACCAGGTCTTCTCTTCATCTTTCTCCATCCTGTTCTGGGTCCTAGGAAACTGACCGAGAAGCCAGCTTCACCAGGCTTCCCTGGCTTGGGGCAGTTTGGACAAACTGGGGCATAATGAGGCGGTCATGAGTTAGTAAGAGAAAGAGGTACGGCATTCATTCCCCCACGCCCCTCCCCATAAAGACATTGTTCGGCAGTGTCTGCAGTCGTTTTCCCTGTTGGACACTCCTTCTCCTGTAGGTACATCTCTCACAGTGAGGGGGACTCTTTCTCAGTTCTATCTGTCTGCTTCACTAAAGCGACTACCTTCCTACCATCGCTCTTCCTAGAATGCTTCGCCATCCTTTCACGGTCCCCTTAATCTTGCCTTCAAAAACACTCCCTTCATTTATCTCTCCTCAATGATCCCTTTGCCATCTTGGGCTGTTAGCTACTAGGACATAGGCTGACTCAAGAACAATTCCTGGCATTCAAAGAAAGCCCGTGTTACAATCCTTACTTCAACTGGCTCTGCCATTGTCAAGTCTTAAAAACCTCATGCTAACGAAGGACAGGTTCTCCTTTGCTCTTTGAGGTTGGAAGGAGACTCTAGTTATGATGCTTCAACTTTTTCATAACAAAATTCTTACCAGGAACTACCTTACCAAGCTTTAAATAAAAAGCAATCTCATTTGCAAAGCAGAAAGAGAGACACAGACATAAAAAACAAATGTATGGACACCAAGAGGGGAAAGGGGAGGGGGGAGGGGAGGCGAGATGAACTGGGGGGTTGGGATGGACAATATATGCATTACTGATACGATGTATAAAACAATAAATAATGAGAACATACTGTATAGCTTGGGGAACTGTACTCAGTGCCCTGTGGTGACCTAATTGGGAAGGAAATTAAAAAAAAAAGGGAATATGTGTGTATGTATAGCTGATTCACTTCAGTGTAGAGTAGAAGCTAACACAACATCGCAAAGCAACTATACACTAATAAATATCATTATTTTATTTTTGAAAAAGGCAGTTTCAATGATTAGCTATCTGGTCACGTCCCTGAAAAACCAGACTTTGCTTCTTTGCCATCCTGTGGCCCATGTCCTGAAAAGATGAGATGATTCATGTTTAATGTACTGTTTATTAAGCATTAGCAATAATGTCCCTTAATATTTTCTATAATAGCATCAGCCAAAGGGGTAGAAAGGAAAGGAGCAAATGAGTTTAATATAGTAAAACTCTATGATTACTGACCTTCCAGAGCAGTTTCATGTCTATGATCTTATTTATTTTCTTAGCCATTACCTCAATAGATTGTATAATATCTGAAACCCACCTCAATTTGCTCCTTGTTCCTGGCGTTATTCCCTCTCTAGCACCAAACATCTGGGAGCATTTTATAAGGCTTTCCTGTAATCTGGCAAATGATGCACACATGTGTCTTTCAGGAGTCCAATTTTCTCCACCCAGCAATTGGCCAATGCAGAGAAACAAAGTATCATTTTATTTTACATAACAGCACTATGTAAAATGATTCACTAATTCAGCGCTGAAAAATAATAATCACAAGTTGGAAGATTGAAAAACACATGTGAGAAGACAGCACCCAGGGAAATCTAGGTTCCTAGTGCTTACACAAGCTCACTCTTGCCCCCTGCAGCTTGCCGAGAGACAGAGAAATAGTTTGTAATTAGCCTTGTGTTATGCTTGCAAACTTCAGCTGAAATGTTCATTGCCTTATAAGAAGCGGTCAGGACCTCCAAGAATACGCCACACAACAGTGTTATCTAGAAACAATTTTGCTTCCACAGCACCTAACAAATATGTCTTTGTTTTTCCTTTGCCTCCACTTCTTGTTAATAGAGGAAATTGTCCAGGAAAAATGCAACCATCAACTTAATATGGATTACTATGTGTTGTAGTTCTTAACAATTTGAAATAAATGTCTACATAAAAGGATACAGCAATAGCTAGTGCTTTTCCCTGGGTAATAATACAATTTTGAAGAATAGAATGCCTAAGTAAATAAATTGGGCAAGCTTATCTTATCGCCTGCAGTTTCATTTTCCTAATGAGATTGCTGAGAAAATTTCCCCTCGAGAGCCCTGCAATTCAGCACCCAGGCCTCTGGACAGTACCATCTCAGAAAAGATCTACGCAAAACCACCCAACTGAATGCAAATTGAGGAACATAAAGTGATTTTCTGTGGTGACTAAGATCTACAAGCCAAATCCTTCAATATCCCCTCTCTATACCCTATTAAAAACTGTTATTCTCTGGTTCAAGAAAAATGCAAAAACAAATACTTTTTTGTCCCTTAACAGCACAAGATAAAATTCAAATAAGACTGCCAAGCAGTCACTCCTCAAACTTACTTTTACAGTCTATTATTTAATATCAATAAGAATTTAGGGAAGAATTCATGGTTTCATCTGTTTCTTTTTTTTTTAAAGTGAAGGCACCACATGTCATACCGAATAAATGAAAATGGACAGCTTTCTTTATCAGTAGTATGATGCATTTTAATTTATAAGACAGTGTTAGTACAGATTCTAAATATACTGTCTTCCAAGTAGGAATTCACAAATCTTAAGTCTGCCCTACAAAACCTTGTCGAGTGCTCAAAGATCCTGAAGTCATTCTATCTGTTGGCCTCTCTAACAAAGCAAACCAGGTTTTATCAGGTATTAATAAATATTAGTTCATCACTTTTGTCAAACCAAGACTAGCTTTAATTTCTTTTCATTAGTGAAATATCTGAAGACAGCTGACAAAATAACCACTGCCCATTTCTTCTACTATTCATTATATGCACTATTTTTATATTACTCTTCTTACTATGATATAAGCAATCCATTGAAACTATTTCCATTTTTGTGGTTCAGGAACAAACTATAATACTTTAGGATTTGTGTTTCCAAGAGCAAAGCAGAAGGAAACTCATGCCTCTCCAATTCTGTGTTTTATAAATCTATCAAAGCTACTGTTTTGTCATTAAAACTTTGACAGGTTTCTCACACTGAGCCTTCTTAAGCTCACTGTTAATTACAACTTCACGGAGACAGCTGCATACTCTTCCAAGAGGCTGTGTCATCAGCTGGGAGCAGAATTTATCCTTATCTAACTTTATGTTTTTAGTGCTATCTATCATTTCCACCTGTAAATATATTTTAGAATATCAATTACATCTTTATTATGTGTTGAAGATTCACATTATACAGAAGAAAATATCATTGTTTCTACACTTACAGCTTTTTAATTTTTTTTTATTTGTAAAAATTGTGGAATAGGACAGGACTGAAGGTAAAGCTGTGGATATAAATCTTGAGACAGAAAAATATCCATTAATCAACAGACATAGAGTATATTACTTCAATTAATAACAACTGCATTGAATTATGTCATTATTCAGCCCATAGGTCTCCGTAATTTCCCATAAACATAAGATGAAAGACTTTGGCAAAGATTTATTTGTTCATTTATTTATTGATTACCTCCTATGCATCAGGCATTGTTTGGGTGCTAGAAATACCCCTTTAAACAAGACAGATAAAGTTCTTTTTCTCATGGGTTGCACATTCTAGCTGGGAAAGACAGATGATATTGAATTAAGGGTGTCATAGTAGTAGTGATGAGGAATGCTACTCTAGGCAAGGTGGTCCTGACAAATCTTGCTGAGATGATGAAATTTCAGCCGAGATTATGACATTTAAGGCACAACTTGAATGTCAAGAAGGGGCCAACTCTTCAATGATCTGAAGGAAATATATACCGGTCTGAGGGAACAACCAGTAAAACAATTTTAAATTAGGACTGATCCATCTCAAACTGTTAGAGAAACAAAAATATGTGATTAAAGCGCAGGTAAGCAATTTCTTCTACATTTATTTGATCAACTAGCTAGTAACCATATAAAAATAAAATATAATCAGATTAGGATACAGATAAATGTCAAGATAATTATGCTGAGTGAAAATGCCAAATGGGGAAAAGGAGTACCTACTATATGATTTCATTTACATAAAATTCCAAAAGTACAGACTAAAATTTGGGGACAGAAAGCAAATCAATGGTTGTCTCTGAGAGTTATGATTACAAAGGGACTCAAGGATATTTGGGGGGATAATGGAAATAGTTGTAATTTTTATAGTGATAATGGCACCATGAGTGTATGTATAAATGGCAAAGCCAATCAAAACTGGATATTTTAAATATGTGCAGTTTACTGTACATCAATAATGTCTCAATTAAGCTATCATAAAATCAGATTTGTTTGAGTAGCTTTCTTTTACAGAGAATATTTTGTAGTTTTCAGTCATATCCAGTTCATTTTCTAAATACTTAATAAATCTCCCTCAATAATTCAACCTGTGCTTTTCTGATACCTACATCATAATAACTTTCCTAAGTCTGAGAGACTACATCTCTTTCTAGGGTTTGGAGAGTAAAAGAACGTACTTTCCGACTTCAGTTTGTAAACATGCCACCTCAAAGGTCTTGAACAGGTGTTAGATAATATAATGCACATATTATTTCTGAATTGCACTTTAATACAGCTAACCCAAAAGCTCTGAACTCATTTTGTTGTTGTCTAGGTGCTGAGTCGTGTTCAACCCTTTGGAGACGCTACAGATTGTAGGCTCCTCTGTCCATGGGATTCTCCAGGCAGGAATACTGGAGTGGGTTGTCATTTCCTTCTCCAGGGGATCTTCCAAAAGCATCTCATGCATAGGCAGGCAGATTCTTCACTACTAAACTACCAGGAAAGCCCCTGAACTCATTCAGACTCATACATATACTGTTAAGCTTCCTCTCCCACCTTTGATATGAGCTCCTTCCTGGCAAGCTTTATTCTCTTTTCCTTCTCCTCCTCCCTCTCATCTCCCTTTCTGCTCTTCATCCTTCTGGGTCTGAGTATCATTCTCTACTGGGTGAGAACAAAATGCCATAGGTCAAAGATCTTCCTCCCTTGGGCGTTAAGTCACTTGCAGCTCTAAGAGAAATGCCATCCCTTTAGCTGCATTCCAGCCTGAAATGTAAATAATGGTGTGTTTTTGTTTGTCTGCTTGTTTCTCTTTTGGTTTCATAAATTCCAATTTCTTTAGGAAATTTAGTGTTCCTGACTCTATACTTTTTTCACTGCTAAAAAAAAAAAAACAAAACAACGAGGTGTTAAGGATTTTTTGCTTAAATTTGTGTTTAAGCAAAACTTAAACTCTGTGTTGCTGATGGAGTTAATAACAATTATGCCATTAGAATAGAATGCTTCCTGGAACATCTGTTATAAATCCCAAGAAGTGATTTTGCAGAGCTGGCTGCCTAGTTGCCTGCATCTCTCATGCTCTTATCATTCCAGTATTTACCTAGGGGTCTTCAAAGAGCTGCTGTAAACATAAATAGAAACACCTAAAATAATGAAGAATTTTACAAATCAAAATTATCGTAATTGCTATGCACACATTGGGAAGTCAAGAAAAAATTCAGATTTAAGAATTACCATCATTCTACTCTATGGGAACTAGTGAAACCAACATAACTTATGCTTAATTCTGATGTAACTCATACATTAGCCATAGATTTGTCTATCTGTAGGCCATGGTTTTCAAAGTCACTCATGATTATATTAAAAATAGTGATTGTTGTTGTTTAGTTGCTAAGTTGTGGCTGACTCTGCAACCCTAGAGACTGTAGCCCACCAGGCTCCTCTGTCCATGGAATTTTCTAGGCAAGAATACTAGAGCCGGTTGCTGTTTCCTTCTGCAGGGGATCTTCCTGACCCAGGGATCGAACCCACGTGTCCTGCATTGCCAGGTGGATTCTTTACTGCTGAGCCACTAGGGAAGCCCTTAGTATTCAGCAACATATCGGCTCCATCATTTCCTCTGATTCTTATTAAGGTTCTGAATTAGAGCCTGCCAATCTGTGTATCAGATTTGGAGGCAGAAGGGGAGAGTCCATTGTTCCTGGGGAGGGGGTGCATTTGTGATAGAGGAATGGGTGGGCGACAGACATGAGGGTCTTACGAGCTTTCAGGGAAGACTTAGGCAACCACCTTCTTCATGGCTATAGGCACAGAGGTAGGTAAGGACAGTTCCTTTCGGAGGACTCCAGGAGATTATGATGCAGATGGGGGAGGTGTCCTGCAAGATTTTGAGAGTCAAAGCATCTCCTGGGTGGGCTCTAAGAAATTGCTCACTATAGCACTGACTAGTAACTGACCACAGAGTCCTTGGCTTTATCCCCACCATTTTTCCAATGGTTTAGTAAGCCTCCCCTTCCCTGTAAACAACATTCCAACCTGCAGTTCATAAAGGGCAACTTGTTTCCCTAACAAAGTAAACAAGTACAGACACACATACGATCCAGTTAGAAAGAAAGCATTTATGAATTTACAAAACCACCTTTGTGGCTTAAGCTGGTCCTCGTGGTTAAGTGAGCTAGTTCTGGAGACAGCCTCTGGGGTTCAAATTCCTACTCCATCGCTTGTGAGTAACTTTAGTCAAGTTATTTAAACTCCCCTGTATCTTGGTTTCATCTCTTTAAAATGGGGGCAAAATACTTTCTTTTACCTCTTAGGACTATTTGAGAGATTTTTAAAAGCTTATATGAATAAAAACTTGGAATGGTGCTTGGCACTTGTTAAATCAATAAGCATCAGTTATTATCATCAGTAGTGCCATTAACTCCTGCTTTTCTGATGAGTATATTCAATTCCTCAGGGTCTACTTTCCTACAATACTAATGGCTGAGTGGTAAACTAGGGCTCAGCTGCAATGCAAATCATCTCTAGGTCCTCAGTGCTTCAATGATAAAAGATAGAGTCCATCCAACCTCTTCAGATCCTGTGTCCAAAAGGTAAGTCCATCCTTTCTAAGGCAAAACCTCAATAACTGATATTAGGTCGCCCTACAAGATAACTGCACATCTTTTCCTTAGAATGTGGAGGAGACAATTCCTAGGTCATTTCTAAGTAATGAAATACATGAACAAAAAGAGCAACAACAAAGTTAGGTTGGCTGGTTTTGCCTTATGGCCGTGAACTTCCAGTCAGTGAAAAGTTTAGAATGCTGATGCTCATTTGTATGTATATTTCCTGTCTTTAATGTAGGATGTTGTTATCTTCATACCTAATGCAGAGGAGCCAGTTCTTTAGTCAAGAACACCAATTAAAGTGGATTATATTTCATGGCCTAAGTTTTTACCCCTTTGTGTTGGAAACTACTTTATAAATAAATTTTTTAAAGAATTATTTTCAATACATTTCAGGGGAGAAAAAGAGAAATTTGGAATCGGTGATCAGTATTTGTCACAGATCAGACACGTAGCAGTGGCTTGGGTTTTATCAAACATTTGGCATCAAAAGCGTCCATTTATTCATCTATAAGGTAGCAATTAATAACAATTATAATTTCCTAGTGCTTGCTCCATTTAAGATAAAATACACACGCTATAAATATGCAAACATTTAATGTATTTTATATACACATATATGAAGAGACTGAAAAGGCTGGCTTAAAACTCAACATTCAAAAAACTAAGATCAGGCATCCAATACCATTGCTTCATGGCAAATAGAAGGGGAAAAAGGGGAAGCAGTGACCAAGTTTATTTTCTTGGGCTCCAAGATTACTGTGGATGGTGACTTCAGCTATGAAATTAAAAGATGCTTGCTTCTTGGAAAGAAAGCTATGACAAACCTAGAGAACATATTAAACAGCAAAGACATCACTTTGCCTACAGCTCAGTAGTCATGTATGGATGTGAGAGTTTGATCATAAAGAAGGCTCAGTGCCAAAGAACTGAAATGCTTTCAAATTGTGGTGTTTGAGAAGACTTTTGAGAGTCTGTTGGACTACAAGGAGATCAAACCAGTCAATCCTAAAGCAAATCAACCCTGAACATTCACTGGAAAGATTGATGAAGCTGCAGTACTTTGGCCATCTGATACAAAGAAGTGACTCATTGGAAAAGACCCTGATGCTGGGAAAGACTGAAGGCAGAGGGAAAAGAGGGTGGCAGAGAATGAGATAATTAGCTAGCATCACTGATTCGATGGACATGAATTTGAGCAAACTCCTGGAAATAGTGAAGGACAGGGGAGCCTGGCATGTTGCAGTCCATGGGGTTACGAAGAGTACAACAGGACTTAGTGACTGAACAACAACAAAATAAGTATATATGCATTTGATAGACTTATCAAACCTTTATCACAGTTCCATCACTATGACCAGTTACCATTCTATTCTTAATTTTATTTATTTTGCCACACTCTGGCAAAAACAAGGAACTAGTCAGCTTCCCTGATTGGACACCACCACGTAACAAAATGATGAGTACCAAGTCATTATAAACACAATGGCTTTCATTTAGTTTCCATTTTCATTGTACTGAAACAATATTGACTTATGCTAAGTTGTGTCCACTTTTCTTATAGACTCACCTCTGACCACAACAGAATCAGTAAGTCTATGATGAGTTATCACACAACTGAAGATATTCTTTGTCTTATTAGGACATTTTCTGGGTCTGAGTTGGACAAAGTCATCTAAAGATATTAAAATGACCAAGCAGAGGTGAATCACATCTCCTTCCCCTCGAAGTCTTCACCTTAGGAAGATGATACAGTATACATTAACATTCAGATTAAGAATATTAAGATCCTTTTTAAAGAACCATCTTGTACCAGATTCTACTTCTAATGTTGGATGGTTGGTTTAACATTCTTCCTCATCATGTTACTGCCTCTCAGTTTGTGACATCCACTTATCAACACACTTCTTTGTTTTATTCTCTTCTTTTCTCATTTATTTATAACTCCTTTCTATAATTTAAGTACTGTTAAGCTTTTGTCCCTGTATTATCTAGTCAGTAGGCATGGAGATAAAATTTAATTTTCATTCAACTGAATACAAGCTTTGCACCACTTAGCATAGTCCAATAGCCCTGTCTTTTATGTCTTAAAGGTAGGGTTGTAACTTCATAGCCCATGTTGAAATGAGGGGATGTCAGTGGCCATAGCCTTGAGAATAAACATAAGGTATTCAAGGGGAAAGGGATTTAAAGATCTTAAATTTTAAGGCTAAAAAATTCTGAGAGTAAACAAGTTAAGCCACCTCCCCGAAGTCACAGAGCCAGTTGTCAGCAATAACATTCTGAACCAGAAATGAGCTTCAGTGAAACTAAGCCATATATCCTTGATAAAAACTGTGTTGGGTACTAAAGTGAGGGCTTCATGAAAAGTTGTGAGACAGAGAAAACTATGATAGATTATTTCATCTCAGATGCAATAGATTTGTCTAGATTACTTGATTTCCTTCTTAGAGCGAGGAATTGGACAAATGACCAAAGTGTGTGTTAGCCGCTCAGTTGTGTCTGATTCTTTGTGACCCCATGGATCATAGCCCACCAGGCTCCTCTGTCCATGGAATTCAACAGGAAAGAACACTGGAGCAGGTTGTCATTTCCTTCTCCAGGAGATCTTTCTTATCCAGGGATTGAACTCGTGTCTCCTGTGTCTCCTGCACTGGCAGGCAGATTTTTACCACCTAAATTACCAGGGAGGGTAAAGAAAAATAATATAACCTGGCAATGTTCATAGAAACTTAAAATTAGTGTTCCTCTTCAACAATAGAGTCATCTAAATTCAGAATCTTACAAGCAAAAAGGTAAATTTCTGATTCTTTTTATTCACATGGGGATATTCTAGTTTGAATATCATGACCTTCATTTCTTCTCTTGTAAAGCAGCTTTCCATCCTTCCTCCCTTTTGTCTCATAACTTTGTCGTCACACCCATAGTTTTGCCATCCTTTACACATTTGGTAAACTTACAGGTAAAACAATTTGAACCCTAATACTAAATGGCTCTCTTTGTAAGAGCCATAGGGGCTCATGGGGTTTCAAAAAGCGTAATCCAATATTAAGAAATAAAGAGGAAAAGGCATTACTCTAAAAATTAATAAAAAGCTACTGAATAAACTTAGGCCATCCACATGCAAAGAAAACCATCATAGGTTGCAAAGAGTCAGACACGCTATTGATAAAGAGTGGGAAGAATGAGTTTTCTTGACTGAAATTCTTTTCTAGGGGTTGCTAGCCTATTTTGTTTTCAGGTGTTTATAGATTGATAGGCAAGAGACCAGTCTTTCAATTGGTTGAGCCTGAGGCAGAAATGAATGAGACCCCCAATGTTGACTGGAAATGGGTAAATCACTTAACTATACCTAGTGGTAACCTAGACCTTTCCAGGTGGTGCTAGTGGCAAATAACCCTCCTGCCAATGCAGAAGACATAAAAGATGCAGGTTTGATCCCTGGATCAGGAAGATCCCCTCAAGGAGGTCATGGCAGCCCACTCCAGTATTCTTGCCTGGAGAATCCCATGGATGGAGGAGCCTGGTGGGTTACAGTCCATGGGGTCACAGAGTCTGACATGACTGAAGTAACTTAGCATGCATGCACACAGTGGTCACTCAGGATTCCCTGGGATCCCACGGAATCACTTGTAAAACAGGAATTCTTTTAGGTCAGTTAATATTCATGTTTGTTATCAGGTGGTAATGTTTTGCAAATAACAACTGCACTATGAAGAAAATTCACTTTAACTCCTCTCTGTCTGCAATCACTATCATCTTTCTTTTCTGAATTCTTATCTCCAGGAGTTGCAAAACATTTAATCCATGGTGACATACAATCCACCTATGATGATATACATTCATCTTCCCTAAGTGCTTAAAACAATCAAGGGATATTTCTGGGCCAAAATAAGTCCAGAACATTAAGGTTTCATCTAACACATACTTTTAGAGACTAAAGAGAAAAAGAAACCAGTAAGATTAAATTAGTTTTAGATTATGTACTTAATGACTCTCATCTCTGTCAGTGGTTCGTTATGTTGCTGAAGCCACGATCAGCATGTATCAAGTGTTAATTATTTTTTCTTTTTTCCATTTATTATTTGAAACTCTGAATATCATAAAGGGTAAGAACTTAAGCCTTCTCATGAAACAGAACTGAATTCAAAAGCTGGCAGTTCTTTTATAAGATTCATGATATTTGGCAGACATCTTAACCTCAATAGAACAATTTGTTTGTAAAAGGAGCCATTAATAATAGGATCTATCACACAGGATTATTTATATGATAAAATAAAATAATACTAATAAAATGTAGTATAGCATGGAGTTCATGGTAAGGTTCTAGTGTATGTTTGTCCTTATTATTATCTTATATATGCATTGACACACTGTATTTTCATGGTTTTGTGGTATTCTAGAAAATTAATCAACTATGTTCTTTTTTTTTTCTTTTTACTATTAGGAATTTGGGTTAAATTTATTTGGGAATATAAATCTCATTGCTTTAAATATCTATGCAGTAAATACTGTTTTCTGATAAGTTTATTTCTTGAGGGATAGTCAAGCTGGAAATAAGATTAAATGAGAGGTTTTTAAGGACCCTCTTAAAAGTAGCCAAATTCTTCTCCAGAGGAAAGTAAACCAATTTACAGATACCTGTATGATATTATTACAGCTCTTTCACCCTGGGTATTCATTTTTTTTGTTTATTATAGAAGAATCAGCATAAAATCATACCAAAAATATTTGAATTAGCTTTTCTTTAACTACTAATGAAGCTGTGGAGTTTTGTTATTATTGTTTCCTGCTAAGATGGACACTTCTTCCTGGCTAAATGATTCATTTTCCTTGACTAGTTAGAGAACCGTTTAATGTCTTAAAGCGATATGTGATAACTCATAGTCTCAAAAGACAGCCTTCAGAATGGGAGAAAATAATAGCCAATGAAGCAACGGACAAACAATTAATCTCAAAAATATACAAGCAACTCCTGCAGCTCCATTCCAGAAAAATAAACGACCCAATCAAAAAGTGGGCCAAAGAACTTAACAGACATTTCTCCAAAAGAGACATAAAAATGGCTAACAAACACATGAAAAGATGCTCAACATCACTCATTATCAGAGAAATGCAAATCAAAACCACAATGAGGTACCACTTTACACCAGTCAGAATGGCTGCACTCCAAAAATCTACAAGCAATAAATGCTGGAGAGGATGTGGAGAAGAGGGAACCCTCTTACACTGTTGGTGGGAATGCAAACTAGTACAGCCACTATGGAAAACAGTGTGGAGATTCCTTAAAAAACTGCAAATAGACCTGCCATATGACCCAGCAATCCCACTGCTGGGCATACACACCGAGGAAACCTGAATTGAAAGAGCCACGTGTATCCCAATGTTCATCGCCGCATTGTTTACAATAGCCAGGACATGGAAGCAACCTAGATACCCATCAACTGACGAATGGATAAGAAAGCTGTGGTACATATACACAATGGAATATTACTCAGCATTAAAAAAAAATTCATTTGAATCAGTTCTACTCAGATGGACGAAACTGGAGCCCATTATCCAGAGTGAAGTAAGCCAGAAGGAAAAACAACAATACAGTATACTAACGCATATATATGGAATTTAGAAAGATGGTAACGAGAACCCTGCATGCGAGACAGCAAAAGGAACGCAGACGTATAGAACAGACTCGTGGACTCTGTGGATGAGGGTAAGGGTGAGATGATATGGGAGAATGGCATTGAAACATGTTAATTACCATATGTGAAATCAATTACCAGCCCAGGGTTGATGCTTGGGGCTGGTGCACCGAGATGTCCCAGGGGGAGGGAATCAGGAGGGAGGAGGGAGGGGGGTTCTGGAGGGGGAGCATATGTAAATCCATGGCGGTTTCTTGTCATTGTATGGCAAAACCAACACAATAAAGTAAAGAAAATTAAAAAAAAAAAAAAAAGATCCCCAGACTGAGATCCATTCCAACGTTCCTCCTTGTAGTCACTGGACATTTGTTTGCCTGCAATTATGGAGTGAAGCTAAGACTATTCTCAAATATTAGATATTATGGGCTATTATTTTTTAATTTCAATAAAATTAGGATGACCACAGACAAGGAAAAATGAATACCATTATGATTGCTATGTAGCAGCAATTGTAACTGATGGAAACAGAGAGTAACTTACTGTCAGGAGCACTGAGTTTCCATTCACCTTTGTGGGGAACCTTTCTCCCCAATACTATATATCATATTTTTGCCCCTAGACATTGGTACTCCACTTCCAGCCCTCTTAGTATCTGTCTAAGAGAGGAAGCGTGCCATGGAGTTGATGAGCACTGAATTAGCATGAGCTGCTGGTGACCTACATAGTCATTGTCTCCCTGAACTCAATATGCCTCTTTGCTCCTCTATGTGCTAAGGTTAGCAAGGCCAGCCCTGTTCCTATGGTTCTAGATAAGGAAGTTCAATTCTGGTGGGGCCATGCTCTCTAATTCTTTATTACCGGTAATAAATCAGGTAATTTTCATACAACGTATCCAGCTCTTGGGTGCTATTTTTTATTTGGTTTAGTATTTATGAGAGAATAAAAGGTATCATTCACTGCTCATCTAAAACCCCACATGGCTTCATACTGACATCACTAAGCATCAAAGGTATTAGGGCTTCCCAGGTGGCTATAGTGGTAAAGAATCTGCCTGCTAATGCAGGAGGCACAGGAGACACGGCTTCAGTTCCTGGGTTGGGAAGATCCCCTGGGGAGGAGGAAATGGCAACCGACTCATGTATTCTTGCCTGGAAAATCCCATGGATGGAAAAGCCTGGTGGGCTACAAGCCTGGGGCTGCAAAGAGTCGGAGGTGACTGAATGACGGAGCACACACAAGCATTCAGGACAGAGTCATGCTGCCTGATTTTACCCCCGTGCTGGTTCAGCTCCTATCTGATCCGTATTATCAGGTGAGAGAGAAGTTATATGGCTTCTCTGACCTCCAGTTTCCCCATGCGTGTATGGGAGATAATAATAGCAGAAGCCTCAAACACTTGTTCAAAACAGGAGTTGGCAAACTGTGGCTCACTGGGACAAATCCAGTCCATTGTTTCTTTTTGTAAATAAAATTGTATTGAAATGTACCCATGCCCGTATATTTACATATTGGCTACGGCTACTTCCACACCGCAACAGCAGAGCTAAGTAGTTGGGAAAGAGACCATATGGACCACAAAGACTCAAATATTTTCTATCTATCCCTTTGCAGAAAAAGTCTGTCAATTCTTGGTTTAAAAGGTAAAGCAAGAAGTGACGTATGTGTACAAAACACATAGCCCTGGACATACAAAGAGTGACTGCTTAACATGTGTTAGCTATTATTATTATTGTCATTATTATCTACTAAGAGGGTGTGTATCATTGTGATTAAAAAGACTGATTCTTTAGCAAAACTGTATAGATTGAAATCTCAGCTCTATGACTTATCAACACTCTCATTTAGGCAAGCCACATATACTTTCTGAATCACAATGTACTCATCTGTAATACGAAGATAATAACATTTACTGCATAGAGCTATTGAGAGGCTTAAATGAGATTATACAAGTAAATTCAGTCCAGTTCAGTTCAGTTGCTCAGTCCTGTCTGACTCTTTGCAACCCCATGGACTGCAGCACTCCAGGCCTCCTTGACCATCACCAACTCCTGGAGCCTACTCAAACTCATGTCCACAGAATCTGTGATGCCAATCAATCATCTCATCATCTGTCAACCCCTTCTCCTCCTGCCTTCAATTTTTAACAGCATCACGATTTTTTCCAATGAGTCAGCTCTTTGCATCAGGTGGCCAAAGTACTGGAGTTTCAGCTTCAGCATCAGTACTTCCAATGAATATTTAGGACTGATTCCCTTAAGGATGGACTAGTTGGATCTCCTTGCTCTCCAAGGGCCTCTCAAGAGTCTTCGCCAACACTACAGTTCAAAAGCATCAATTCTTCAGTGCTCAGCTTTCTTTATAGTCCAACTCTCACATCCATACATGACTACTGGAAATAGCTTTGACTAGATGTACCTTTGTTGGCAAAGTAATGTCTTTGCTTTTTAATATGCTGTCTAGGTTGGTCATAACTTTTCTTCCAAAGAGCAAGTGTCATTTAATTTCATGGCTGCAGTCACCATCTGTAGTGATTTTGGAGCTAAAAAAAAAAAAAAAAAGTCTGGCACTGTTTCCATTGTTTCCCCATCTGTTTGCCATGAAATGATGGGACCAGATGCCATGATCTTAGTTTTCTGAATGTTGATCTTTAAGCCAACTATTTCATTCTCCTCTTTCACCTTAATCAAGAGGCTCTTTACTTCTTCTTCACTTTCTGCCTTAAGGGTGGTGTTATCTGCATATCTGAGGTTATTGATATTTCTCCAGGCAATCTTGATTCCAGCTTGTGCTTCATCCAGCCCAGTGTTTCTCATGATGTACTCTGCTATAAGTTAAATAGGCAAGGTGACAATATACAGCCTTGACGTACTCCTTTTGCTATTTGGAACCAAGTAAATTACTAAGAAGATTTCATGTCACTGACATGAATATTTGCTGCCATCACTATCACCATCATCATTATAACTGCTATTAGTTTCCCTCCATAGGATTCTAAAATATAAACATATTTTGAACAGAAGTTCATTAATAATATTAAATCTCAATTAATTCACATATTTATTCAGTAAATATTAACCAACCATCTTGAGGGAATTGGAGAGTCTCTGGAGATACAGATATAACATTTCCTTTCTCCTTAAATTCTGCAATGAAATCACCCCAAATCTACACTTTCAGGTCGAAGCCAAAAATATGACATATTATTGAAGAAAAAGCATCACCTATATCAAGAAGACTCTTGAGAGTCCCTTGGACAGCAAGATCAAACTAGTCAATCCAAAAGGAAATCAACTCTAAATATTCATTGGAAGGACTGACGCTGAAGCCAAAGCTCCAATACTTTGGCCACCTGATGCGAAGAGCTAACACACTGGAAAAGACCCTGATGATGGGAAAGATTTAAGGCAAAAGGAGAAGGGGGTGCAGAGGATAATATGGTTACATAGTATCATGGATTCAATGGACACAAATCCAAGCAAACTCCAGGAAATAGTGAAGGACAGGGAAGCCTGGCACACTGCAGTCCATGGGGTTGCCAAGAGTCAGCCATGACTTAGGGACTGAACAGCAACAAATCAAGCTATTTCACGCTGAAAGCTGCCTGCATGCAGCTAGACTACAAATTGTTTTAAAGAACATTTAAACCCTGGGCCATTGAGTAATTTTAAGATAATAGAGCTCGCATGATTCAAATATGAATAAACACAAATAGCGAAATAGAAGTTAAAAGAGGAGGAGAGAAGAATTATAACAACCTAGTGGGTGATATGTTCTGCAATGTATAAGAATCCACAGAGCAGGGGTGCTCTTTGGGAAATGATTAGCCACAGGAAACAGACACTAGCATTAGGTAGCTCCTGTTCGGGTTTCAGGGAAATTCAAGGAAAATGACATCCACAAAACATTAAATAAAAGGATAACAGATCCAAATGGAAACAAAACTGTCTATATTGCAAGCATGAATAAAAGAAAAAACTGACAAAGGTAAAGAAATATGTGCAATGAAACCCAAATGCAAAATGGCTGAAAATAGAACACATCAACAGAGGAGAGTCCATGCTGCAGAAAAGTGAATCTGTAAGGACAAACTTTAGAAGCACTTCCAGAATCTGACATTAAAAGTCATAAGATATTACAGAATATTGAGCAGTGTTCCCTCAATATACAGTAGACCCTTGTTGGTTATCTATTTTAAATATAGCTATGTGTACATGTCATTCCCAAACTCCCAATCTATCCCTCTCCTCCCCCATCCTTCCCCACTGATAACCATCAATTTGTTCTCTAACGCCTGTGAGTCTGTTTCTGCTCCATAAATTAGCTCACTGTATCCTCTTTTTGAAAACACAATGTTGTTAATCAATGTTGTTGTTAATCAAACAATGATATAAAATAAAAATTTGTTAAAATATGAAAAAAAATACTTACAAGATAGAAGTGATGAGAGGAAAGGTGATGACAGACCCATATGTTTGGAAAACAGATATCAAAATTAGTAAAAGGAAATGAAGACATAATGCAAACACTGCTATCTTATAACTGAAAGACTTGTCAGAAAAGGACAGAGTATTCAAATCCAAGATGAATCAAAAGGGCCTAAACCTAAAAATGAAAAAGTAATGAAATATTTTTGATGCAGTAGAAAAAGAATATTTGTGTTAATGAACAAGGAAAATCTAGTAAGGTAGAAATACTTAAGATACATGCAAAGAAAGAAAAATTAGGCTGATTACTACTGCTTAAATATCAGAGGAAATTGAACCAAGCCTATACTGCTTTAATTAAACCTCTTGGTAGGTAAAGTAGAACTGTGATGTAAAGTAAACAGAAAAATATTCAGATGTATACTAATATATCAAAAGTATCCATTTATTTACTTTACAAAAAAAATAGTTGTTCTCTAGCAAACATGTGAGATGAATCAATATAAATATAAGAAGGAGGACATGACTGCACAGAATGGACAGAGATGAGCAATGCAAATAATTAAACAAAACTGAATTTTAAAATGATCTATGGCTAGAAGACAATCCAAATGCCACAGATACATCTTATATGACAAATAAGTGGAAAAATAATGCTTTTGTTTAAAATAAATGAGACACAGATGGTTGTATTGGCAATATGTGTATGTTAAACACATATATATTCCAGATAATATCCTAGGAAATGCAAAGTGTTTCTAATGATTGAACAATACAGATGGAGTACATACTTTACTCCCAAACAGAGGGAAAAATTTTCTCTACTCACAGTAAGTAACATCAATATCTAGGATAAAATGATATTTTAGATCTTCAGCCAAATATATTTTCCTTTAATTTTCAAGAATGGGTGGATGTTAAAAAATCTATTAACATAATTTAAGAATATTAATTCAAAGTCATAGTCATTTGTCTAGATACACCAAGAAAGTTCATCATCCAATCCTGCTTTTTTAAATTAATATGCTAAGGAAAAGTAATAATTAAAAAAGAAGACATTGACCATTAATATCAACCATCAGACATCTTACTTAACTCTTAAATACTTATTCTCATTTTCAAATGAGGTTCACGATGAATTTGCCCAAGGAATCATCATCGTCTTTAAACTACGTTCTCAAAACCAAGTGAGTTTACACATAAAAGTAAAAAGCAAGCAGAGACTTCTATTGTGATCCAGTAGTTAAGACCTGACCTTAAATAGGGTTACACATGCCTCATGGCCAAAAAAACAAGACATATAACAGAAGCAATATTGTAACATACTCAATAAAGACTTTAAAAACATGGTCCACATCAAAAAAAAAAATCTTTAAAATAAATAAATAAAATTAAGTATTTTTTTAAACAAGTAAGCAAAGCTAATTGTTAACATTTATAGATGATGCTATGATTTATCTAGAAAAAAAAAAGAAAAATCTAGGGAAATACATTTAGGTATAACTACAGAGTGCAGTGAAATTACTAATAAGCACATCAACAATTAAGAATCTTCATGTGTAACTAAGACCCACTATTTATCAATTTATGATGAAAAAAGACACTTTTTAGTGTAACAAGAACATTAAAAGCTGGTGATGATTATCAGGTAAGTATATGAAAAAGATGTACAGAAAGAACCCCTACAATATTTTGTTGAAAATCAAAGACCTGAAGAAGTGGGATAAGATATCAGGTTTTGAAAAATAATATAGGTAAATAGTCAATAGATGAAAAAGGTGTATTATAATTTTAATGCACCTTAAGTTAAAATTACAGTGTTTTCACTTTTGGCAGGTAACAACTCATGAATAAATTATGTAAAAAAGTGAAAGGTTAATGGGAAAATATTTGAAGTATCCATGATGAACAGGGGTTGAATACCTTTAACACAGAAATTGAAATTAAATTTAAAAATAAATTTTAAAATGATTATTAAAAGAATAAAGAACAAAATATATTATTTGGAAATTCATTTTAAAAAAGAATACTAATGAAATAGAAGCATGTAATTCATATCAGAAAAGATCAAACTATAGATTAAAATAGCACCCAATTTTTACCTATAAATTGCAAAGATTTTAATGCAAAAACAATCACTGTATTTAGAAGATGAGGTAGGAGAAAACATAGATGACCTAGGTTTGGGCTATTATTTTTTTTAGATACAACACCAAAGGCATAATCCCTGAAAGAAAGAATCGTTAAGGAGGACTTCATTAAAACTAAAGATTCTGTCTATGATAGATGATGTGAAGAGCATGAAAAGATAAGCTACAGACTGGGAGAAAATATTTGAAAAAATACACCTGATAACAGACTGTTATCTAAAATATACAAAGAATTCTTCAAATTCAAAATAAGAAAACAATATGATTAAAAATGGATCAACAACCGTAAAAGAAACTTCATTAAATAAGATATACAGATGGAAAATAAAGCATATGAAAAGATGCGCCACATTCTATGTCAACTGGGAAGTGCAAATTAAAAAAACACTGAGATACCACTATGCACCTATTAGGATGGCCAAAATATAGAACACTGACAGTACCAAGTACTGACAAGGATACACAACAGCGAGAACTCTCTTTCACGGTCGGTGGCAACGTAAGATAATGTAGCCACTTTGCAAGTTTCTTACAAAACTAAACATACTCTTACCATACAATCCAGCAGTCACACTCTTGGTATTTACTCAAAGTAGTTGAACACATTTCCACACAAAAACCTGCATACAGATGTTTACAGCAGTTTTATTCACAGTTTCCCAAACCTGGAGGAAACCAAGATGTCCTTCAGTAGGTGGATGGATAAATAAAGTGTCAATATTATACATCCAGACAATAGAGTATGATTAAGTGCTAAAAAAAGAAATGAGCTATAAAGCTATGAAAAGATACGGAAGAAACTTAAATATATGTATTTCTAAGAGATAAACAGACAATCTGCAAAGGCTAAATACTGTATGATTCCAACTATAGGATATTTTGGAAAAAGCAAAGCTCTGGAAACAATCAAAAGGTCAGCAGTTGACAGAGGCTGATGAAGAGGAAGCGAAGAGTACAGGGAGCACAGAGGATGTTTTAGGGCAGCGCCACTACACTGTATGATATATAATGAGGGATACATGTCATTTTACCTGTGTCCAAATGCATTAGATGTATAACATAATGTGTGAACCCTAATGTAAACTCTGGACTTTGGGTAGTAATGATGTGTCAATGTTAGTTCATTGTCAAACATCACAGTAGTGGGGGATGTTGATAACAGGGAAAGCTATGCTTGTGTAGGGGTAGGGTGCCTATGGAAAATCTCTCTACTTTCCTCTCTATCTTGTGAATTAAAGTTTCTCTAAAATGCAATATCTAGGGACTTCTCTGGTGGTCCATTAGCTAAGAATTCTCACTCTCAATGCAAGGGGTGAGTTCAGTCCCTGGTCAGGGAACCAAGATCCTGCATGCTGCAAGGCATGGCAAATAGATAAATACATAAATGTAATTTCTTTTCTTTTCTTTTATATTTTTTTACAAAAGAAGTGTTTATAAAGTTTCAAGGAAAGGAAGTCTTATACATTGTTGTTGAGTGTATTTTTTAATCAGTTTATTCACATGTAAAAAGTCATCTAATTTCAAAATGTTGACAATTATCTAGAGGTAGTTGGCTAATGGGCGATTGAAGGCAGAAGTAGGATTGTATTTTTGTTGTTGTTTGATTTCTAAATTATATTTTCTTAAATATTCAGAAAAACAAAACTACATTTGTTTTAAATCAAGTATCTATAATTATTAAAAAGAATAGTTAGGTTTTTTAAAGTCTATGAAAGATTTTTATTTTTTCTGTGTTGTTTCATCAAACTAAAGAGAAGATTAAACGAGTTTATAGGGATGCTAAGGGGTGCCCTGGTTAATGCAACGGGACTGTAATTTGGGAGAATAAGTGAAATATTAAGCCATTGCTAAGGTTCAGCTTGGAGACTGTGCATTCTGTCATTATTAATGGAAGGGCAACTGTAGAGAGGGGAGCTGAACTGAAGAGTGAGAGGCAACGGAGGGATACAAATCGAGATGAACGGTGGCTGACTCCGCAAAACTATTAAATGACTTTGCAAAAGGCCTGTCACAATGGATAAACGGTCCCTCTGGAAGAAACAGCTTAGCATTCCTGCAGTGCATACACAATAATTTCCAGGGATGAGGCTGAGAGGAAAGAGACAGAATGAAGAAAGGCAAGAAGTTCCAAGATGCCTTAATGAATCTGCAGACATCTCTTAAATGAGCAGCTGGGAAGAGAGCTAAAGAAGAAAACCCAAAAACAAAGATTGCATGTACTTCATTTTCAGCTTCAGTCACTGGGCAAACATCCACCATTCTGCCCTTTATCCGCTCAAGAGAAATGGTGAATGGCTCTGTGGATGTTTACTACATTCTAATTATTTCTGTGGTAAATGAGGCGTGAAACTTATTGTCAGAAAACACGATGCCCACCGGCATACCGCCAGGCTTTATCTTCCCAGTAGATCACTCCTGGACATTGTCTAAAGGACCCTCGAAATAACACGTGCTCACATATTTTTAAGGCAACCGTTCAGGTCAAAGATTGCCTTTTTGTTCCTAGCATTTCCTTCTGTGCAAGAAAAGAAGAACCTTTCTGAAATATATAATCCTATTATATCAAATAAAGGTAACACATTCAAGGGAAAAAGGCAGGAATGGGCCAGGGGGTGGGAAGAGGGCAGCAGAAGTCTCCTGTTTAAAGCATATGTCACAAACAGTTACACCCTTTTGTATGATAATAAGAGCCCTGTTGCTAACACAATTTCTTGGATTCACTCTGCTGATTATTATATGTCATGATTTAGTTCTATTCACTGGAAATGAATCACAGGTACTCAAACGGCTTGCTGCTGGTTTCAAACCAACAACTATCACTTTTATGATGTCTCCTCTGCCATCCCTTAATGAATACACACTTAGTGGAAAGAATATTTTCTGGGTCAAGGCATTTTCATGGCGATTTCCCTCTCAACCAAGTAGTTTTCAGGGCCTGTAGGTAGGAACCATGATTTGCTTGGATCAACCATCTCCAGGAGTAGACATATGATACAAAGGTTTGGGTGAAAAAGGCAGCTTTCATCCCGTTGCTCTCCACCAGATTCCATGCCTCTCATGTAATTGAAATCTTTTCAAACCACACAGCCGAATCACATCCTATGTGTAGGTACTGTGCCCGGTAAGAAGTTGCCCCAGCCCAAGAAGGGTCAGACTTCAATCTTCAGTATCCTTGGATAGGTTGCAATTGAAAAGTTAATTGCTAGCCTGTTGTGTGGAATTACTAGTTAGTTATACAGGATGGCATGGAGGTTAGGTAATACTATGCTCTTATGATAACCCATAGAGAAACCATTGCATGTGGAGCCTGACACCAAATTCTTTAGACTTGAATTAGAAAAGGCATTTCTCTGATAGATTTCTTCTTGTTCCAGTTTACAGGCAACTAATCCTCACTGCATTGGATCAAACAGACGGGCACAATCAATTCAGGGAAAGCAAGCAATGCCAGGTCTGCTCAATCTTTCCTCAATGAACAGTAGAGGAGACGGGAGGTGGAGGGGGGGAGCGGCAAAGATGGAAAGAAAGAAAGCGCAGGCATGTCTGTGCCCAAGATAGCTCAGCAAAGGCAAAGATGAAAAGACACGTTGAAATATATCTCCTGGCAGATGGAAGTACTTGCAGTCAGAGAAGGAAGCTAAAATACCAACACGATGCCAAACACACCAAGCCTTTGGGTGCTGAGGGCCATGGAAGGAGCAGGGGCAGATGGAAGTGGTCGTGATGTCAAAACAAAATCAGGGCAGTGTCTCTGGTGAGGGAAGAGGTCTGGATTGACTCAAGTCTCCAGAGTCTATGATCTATAGCATAGTGTGATAAGCAAGTTAATTACAGCAGTTAGGTAATTAAATCTCACAGAAAACCCGTGCCTTCCGAAGCATTATGAATTTAAGCTATTAGATCTTTCTAGGCTTGACTGGCCATTTGGTGAGAAGTCACATTTGAATGGCTGCCTAACAGTGGCAGGACAAAAATTCATGAAAATGAGCTGGAAATAAGAGACCCCAATATAAACAGTTTTCTCTCTGCCTTTGGACATGAGGATGCCTCCTCAACCATTAGCAGCCACTTCCTTTCCAGACAGCTCCATTCCCCTCCCCCTGCCTTTGCTCAAAATGTGGGCAATTACTTATTCCTTGCATCGTCTGATGTTTATTGATACTCTTTTCTCTCATGGCCATTATATCTCTCTTTCTTCTTCCTAAATACAATTTGCCTACAGTACAGGGCATCAAAAGGGCTCATGTGGATAACAGTTCTCCATTTCCTGACTCATTAACAATCCTCACCATCCTCAGAGACCCATCCTTTCCCTGCCATGGCTGTGAGTCAGGTTCTCAGGCCAATGTATTCAACAGCATCATGTATTCTGAGACAGAATGTTGCTATTTAAGAATGGAAAGATTAAATCATTTCTTGTCCCCCAAGTGTGCATATATTAATGATGAGATTGCTTTTTCTGAGCTGACTAATGACTCCAAAATGATATCTGTACACATATAAACATACAACTGTCAATCCATGCATAAGTATGTATGTGTGGCTAAGCTGCATCTTCTTTGCCATAAGCAAAACTTTATAAAACTGCATATTTATAAATGTTTGTAGCTTTCTATGTGCATTTATGTACAAGTAAGCATCCTCCTCCTTGTCTTCATCAAGAACTCAGGATGTCCCGAATCTGGCCCCAAAAAATCTCTACTGTCCTACCTTCATTGGGCAGTTCCTCTATGGTTCTTCTTTTTTCTTTATCAAACACCCATAGGACCATGCGACTTAAACTTCTGAGATATTCTCCAATGGAAACACAAAGATTCAAATTGGGAGCAACTTACCTCTGCAGGAAGAAGTCCAGAGACTCTTCCTCAGCATTCAGCAGAGCTGCTGCGCGTGTCAGAAGTTGATGGCTGCAGCCTCCAGATTTGAGTTCCAAGACGAGGAGCCCCAAGCAGAACATGGCTCCCATCTCCTCCAGCTCACTGGTACCAAACTGTAGACCCTGCCAGTTAAAGAGAGCAGTCAACTGTGAGTACAGAGTGGAAATGCAGTGAAGACAATCTGTGATTAGGAGGAAGGATTCCTGGATGCATATCTATCACAGAAATGATGAATTAATAGTATTTGTCAGTCACTGCCCAGTGAGTTTTGTCATGTGCTTTATGGATCAGTGGTTCTCAGCCTGCATAACATCAACCTTAGGGGAGAACCGCCAAGACAATAATGAGTGGTTAGGGGTACTGAAAGGCAGGAGGGTGCTTAAAGATTCAGGAACACCCCCCCCCAGCCCCCGACTTCCGATAAAGCAGCAATGCTTCCATCTATATTTTACAAAAAGATTTCACAGCTGAAACAAAGGTTTGTAAACAATCTTAAACAGAGACTAAAAGTCTGCTTATGCCAAAATAAAAAAGAAAACGATAATAAAAGTTTCTTCTTGAAAAAAAAAATGAGATATCCTTTCTCTCCCATAAATTTACCAACCAATGGAGAATGAAGGCGATCTTTCATGTAGAAACACTAAAACTCAAAACAAAATAAAATAAAAACCACTCACCATTTATTTAGAACCACATAGTCAGCTGTACAAAGATAACACATGAAAGCAGAGCCGTGACATATACTCTATGCTATTATTAACAATTAACAAGCAATTTGAATGTTGACCATATGTCATTCTCTTCTGAGCTCTTTTACATTCATTGACTCAGTGACTCTTTACCAAAATCCTATGAGTTCATCATAGAGTACTGAGCTGAGCTTCCATGCTTTATAGCAGGTTTCTGCTAGTTATCTGTTTTAAACATGGTAGTGTATATATAATGATCTAGATAGGTGAGATGGTTGAGGGGGGTCCAAGAGGGACAGGATATATGTATACATATAACTGAACTGGAAAAGGTCAGTATTCATTCCAATTGCAAAGAAAGGGCAACACCAAAGAATGTTCAAATGATTGTACAGTTGTCATTTCACATGCTAGCAATGCAAAGTTCAAAATCCTTCAGTCTACGTTACAGCAGTACGTGAACTTAGAACTTCCAGATATACAAGGTGAGCTTAAAAAAGGCAGAGGAACCAGAGATCAAATTGCCAACCTTCTTTGAATCATAGAGAAAGCAAGGGAATTCCAGAAAAATCATCTATTTCTGTGTGTTTGACTACACAGAAACCTTAGACTGTGTGGATCACAACAAACTGTGGAAAATTCTGAAAGAGATGGGGATACAAGACCACCTTCCTGGCCTCCTAAGAAATCTATATGCAGTTCAAGAAGCAACAGTTAGAACCAGTCATGGAACAATGGACTGGTTCAGAATTTGGGAAAGGGTATTATCACCCTGCTTATGTAACTTCTAGGCAGAGTACATCATGTGAAATGCCAGGCTGAATGAATCACAAGCTGGAATCAAGATTGCCAGGAGAAATGTCAACAACCTTAGATAGGCAGATAATACCACTCAAATGGCAGAAAGCAAAAAGGAAATAAAAAGCTTTTTGATGAAGGTGAAATAGAAGAGTGGAAAAACTGGCTTAAAACTCAATATTCAAAAACCTAAGATCATGGCAACCAGTTCCGTCATTTCAAGACAAATAAGAAGGAGAAAAGTGAAAACAGTAACAGATTTTATTTTCTTAGGCCACAAAATCACTTCAGACAGTGACGACAGTCACAAAATTAAAAGACACTTGCTCCATAGAAGAAAATCTATGACAACCCTAGACAGTATATTAAAAAGCATATGTGTCACTTTTCCAACAAAGGTCTGTGTCATCAAAGCTATGGTTTTTCCAGTAGTCATGTATGGATGTAAGAATTGTACAATAATGAAGGCTTAGTGCCGAAGAATTGATGCTTTCAAATTGTGGTGTTGGAGAAGACTCTTGAGAGTCCCTTGGACTTCAAGGAGATCAAATCAGTCAATCCTAAAGAAAATCAACTCTGAATATTCATTGGCAAGATGCTGAAGCTGAAGTTCCAATACTTTGGCCACCTGATGTCAAAGCCAACTCATTAGAAAAGATTCTGATGCTGGAAAAGATTGAGGGCAGGAGGAGAAAGGGATGACAGAGGATGAGATGGTTGGATGTCATCATCAACTCAATGGACATGAGTCTGAGTAAACTGTGGGAGACAGTGAAGGACAGGGAAGCCTGGCATGCTTACAGTCCATGAGGCCTCAATGAGTTGGACACAACTTGGTGACTCAGTAACAACAGCCACAAATACCTGATTCACTTTGTTGTACACCAGAAACTAACACAACATTGTAAAGAAATTATATATTTTCAAAAAATCCTATGAGGGGTGTGTGTGTGTGTGTGTGTGTGTGTGTGTGTGTGTGTGTGTGTGTGTGTGTGTGTGTGTGTGTGTGTGTATGTGTCTGTGTGTGTTAAGTCACTTCAGTCAGGTCCAGCTCTTTGCAACCCTATGGACTGTAGCCCCATGTTGGGCTCTTCTGTCCATGGGATTTTCCAGGCAAGAATATTGGAGTGGGTTGCCACGCCCTCCTCCTGGGGATCTTCCCCACCCTGGGGTCAGTCCTACTTCTACTACATCTCTTGCATTGGCAGGTGGGTTTTTTTTTTTACCACTAATGCCACCTGGAGACTCATAAATTGATTCTCACAACTCAACACAGTGCTATATGTAGTCTGGAGGAACTCTGTATTATTTGATGAGCTACTAGGTGCATGATTTTTGAAGCTAGATTAAAAAATTGGATTTGAATCCTAACTTTGCTATTTTATGAATGTGTTATCTAAGAATTGTGAACTTCATTCACCTTGATTTTCTCATCCATAAAAGAGATCACAATTCCTCCCTCCACATACTTAGATGTGTTCTGATAAAGAATATTTCAAAGTCCCCACAATATTTATCAATATTACTTCAGTTTCTCTTTTCTTCTTCCTATATTTAATATGACAATTCAATGTAGTTCTGAGGTCTTCATGTTTACAAAGCACATTTCACTTACATGAAAAAAATCAATAGTTGAATATTATAATTTTTTTAAAAAATAGATTTTCCATCCAAAGAATAGTAATCTAGAAGACAAGGATGTGATAGTAAAAATTTTAAAAGATTGGCCTAAGTGTCCCAAGGAAAAATGAAGTTCAAGTTAGGAAACTGTTTTATGAAATAATTTCTAGGTAAAATGATAAAGAAATGTGTAAAGTCTTCAACTTTATTTCAGCTGTTAAAAATATGGTTTGCTGCATGTTTGGACACCTGTTTTCCTAAAGAAAGGAGATATTACTTCAGAGCTAAGGAAAGTCTGTTCCTTCATAAACAACAGCAGCGGAAGGGGAAAGACAGATGTTTAACAAGTGATTTTCCTTAAGTCAACTGAGAAGAACCCTTTTCACAAAAAGAGAAAAGATCTCAGTCTCTTTCCAGCTATGACAGCTCTGAGGTCCTATGCTTTCCTCCCCCCATTTTCCTGGCTGCTCTGCTTCATTGTACAATGGCTGGCTTGGTGGGGAACAGTGAAGTGGAGGTCAGACCTTCCTCCTCTACCCTCCTGCCTCACTGGTGCAAAGGGTAATAAATAAGGAGGGTATGAACAAGAATCCAGCCTCTAGGGACAGGCAGCATAACTGATCCATGTGTGTTAGCCCAGCATCCAGTCTAACACATAACAAGTCACAAGAAAGAAGAGTCCTGGGGGAAATGAATCTCAGAGCATGCACAATATTGGCAGATCAGGGGAAATTTCTTCATACAAGTCACTTTCTGTACAGCAACAGTAAAAATGATAGCATTTTTTTTTACTACCGTATCATTTTATTTTTTAATTTTATTTTTAATTGGAGGATAATTGCTTTATAATATTGTGTTGGTTTCTTACATCAGTATGAATCAGCCATAGGTATACAAATGTCCCCTCCCTCTTGAACCTTCCTCCCTTCTCTCAGCCCTTTAAACCCCTCTGGGTTTTTACAGAGCCCTAGTTTGAGTTCCCTGAGTCATAAGCAAATTCCCATTGGCTATATATTTTACATATGGTACTATATGTTTCCAGGATACTCTCTCCATTCTTCCCAAGCTCTAAAAAGAAAAAAGAATAGCATTTTTATAATGCAAAAAGAGTCTCAGAATAGATATCAGTTCACTTATTTCAATTAATGGCTGGTA
Source organism: Antilocapra americana (assembly GCA_007570785.1). NCBI lineage: Eukaryota > Metazoa > Chordata > Mammalia > Artiodactyla > Antilocapridae > Antilocapra > Antilocapra americana. The sequence continues at coordinate 6,473,316 of ML663013.1, read as the reverse complement.
AATAATGACTAGACCAGAAGATATCAAATAAAGTAACTTACAGCATTTATTGACTGTGGGGCCTTGAGTAACACCTGTTCCAATTCGCTCTCCACTATGAATCTCACTTTAGTAACCTATGCTTTTTACTCTCAAATAGTATGAAGAACATTTGTTTATCCAAATGGCCTCTTCTGCCTTCCTACATTCAGCCTGGAGTGAAAATCTCAAAGGCAAGGACTAAGCAATATATGAGTAGTTGTTTTTTTTATATCCCTGGCATGGAACACATAGTTTATCATATGGTATATCCTCCACATATTACAAATGGGTAAGTAATGGCTATAAATGGATGGATATGCAGAGGCATGGATATGTGTCTCTTGGATACATATTGTATTTGCTAAATGGAACTGTATTTCTCTGGATAGCAAATATAGGAATGCCTTTAAATTCTGTTCTCCCATTGTTAAATGCCATGAGCATTTTTTAAAATTCTTATTTTATTTTTGCTCCAGGATATTTTTACTCCCTGGATACATTTGGGGAAACAAGTAAACAAAATTTAAAAATTCTCTTATCTACATTGGTCAGTTACTGTGTACTGACAGCAGTAGCTTTATAGATAAATCTGGCTCTGGGTTAGTTTAAAAGTGTATCTTAGTAAAACAGAGAGCCAATTTTCCTCTCCCTCAGCTTAGTTTGATTAATTAGGATTTTTTTTCACAGCCAATGACAAACAGTCTGACTAAAGTGACTTAATCATAAACGGAACTTTATTTTTTGCATATCATAAGTTTCGGTGGGTATTAAGTGTGTAGCCTCATTTCAGTGTCAACGAAATCAGGGTCCCTGTATCTGCTAGTCTCCTGATTTTCTCATCATGACTGCAAGGTGGCTGCTGTAGCTCCAGCCAGCACATCACCATTCAAGGAAGGAGAAAGAGAAAGTGATGGGAGAGGGTGGAGATGACAGCATAATTTTGCTTACAATTTTTTGGTCAGAATGATGTAATAAAGCAAACTCCAGCTTTACAATTGACTGGTAACTGAATATTTTAGATTGTTCATCTTTTTGAATAAAGACATGTAAGACGGAACAGTGTTAGAAACAAGATTGGGTGAGTGCAGCAACACATCATACCAATATCTAGATCCCAATGCTGCTAGAAAGTATAGGTCCTTATATTTTCAACACATTGGTAAGCAAAATTCACTGGCACAGTTCTTTACACATACACACATTTTTAAACTTTTCTTGATAATCTACTCCAAAATAAGTTAACTTCATAATTATATTTGATCCCCAAAATATCAATATGGGAAGTATATTTGTATTACTGTAGAAAATTATGTATTTTAATATTTGTATTATTGCAGAAAATTATGTATTGGTAAGACAAACATAGAATCCACAAAAGATAAGTTTATAAAGCATGAATACTGATAAGCAAGATACTTATCAAGATACTGGTAAGCATAGAGAAAAACCAACTGAAAAACAAACATGGGGAAATAATTTATTTTATTAATTAAAAACGCTTCTTACACCCTGCAAGTTGGTAGATATACATAGTCAAATTGAAAATATTTAGTCCTAACTCTTATGATAAAAGCTGGCACATATCAAAATGCGATGACTATTTGATGTGATAATATTACTTCTGGGAACTGTTCCTGAGGAACCAATTCTAAATAAAAGTGAAGCCATATGCACAAAATGTGTAACATGTCAAAGTTATACATAATAATTAAAAAAATTTTGAGAGAAAAATTTAAATATCTAGTAAGGAAAAAATGACTAGTGAAATTATAATGGAATACATTTTATGAGATACAATGAAGTCACTGAAATGATAACCATAACAATTTAACAATAAGTGGTATATTTATGATTTAATGATAAGTGTGAAAAGCAAAATATAAAGCACATAATGTTGTGATTTCTGGTAAAGACATAGAAATGCAAACCCCTCACATACACTTTAAGACACTATTTATATGATTTGCCTATAATACAGAAACACATAGAGAGGGGCCCTGTAATATCAACAAAACATTCATGTACAAAATACTTTTAAAAATTATCACTCTCTAGAAAAATGTTTTAAAAGCTACATGTAGGACTTCTCTGATGATCTAATCATGAAGAATCTGCCTTCCAATACTGGAGACGCTCATTAGATCCCTGTTCCCTGCAGATCCCACATGTCACCGGGCAACTAAGCCCCTGCACCACAACTACTGAGCCCAAGAGCCGAAACTACTGAAGCCTGTGCACCTTAGAGCCTGTTTTCCACCGCAAGCAAAGCCACTGCGATGGGAAACCCGCACACTGCAACTACAGAGTAGCACCCATTTGGTGCAACTAGAGAAAGCCCACATGTAAAAGTGAAGGCCTGGTGCCGCCAGAAAAAAAAAAATTATACTTGGCATATTAATAAACTAGTATAATTACATTTAGAAATTGTAATATCTTCTACCATTAGTATTCTGAAGTACATTATTTCTTTTCTGTGTAATTCAGTGACAGTAAAGGCTGGTGTCTTTCATTAGTTCTAGAAAAGTGCCAACCATTATTTCTTAGAATAATTTTTTCCCTCATTCCCTATAGCCTCCAAAACTCTTAACTCTACTTCCATATTTTTTTATTTCTTTCTATCTCGGTGATTCTGAATATTTTATACAAATACTCCATTTTCATAATTCTCTCTCCAGCTTTTATTGAATCATCTTTCTAACATATCCATCTCAAAACCTGTCTCTGAAACACTGTAAATAGTTATTTATATGCTCTACCTGATTAGTCCTGCTGCTGCTGCTGCTAAGTCGCTTCAGTCGTGTCCGACTCTGTGCGACCCATAGACGGCAGCCCACCAGGCTCCCCTGTCCCTGCGATTCTCCAGGCAAGAACACTGGAGTGGGTTGCCATTTCCTTCTCCAATGCACGAAAGTGAAAAGTGAAAGTGAAGGCGCTCAGTCGTGTCCGACTCTTTGCGACCCCATGGACTGCAGCCTACCAGGCTCCTCCGTTCTTGGGAGTTTCCAGGCAAGAGTACTAGAGTGGGGTGCCATTTCCTTCTACACTGACTAGTCCTAAATATAGTTTTTGTGTGAATCATTTATTGGTTTGATTTTTCTGTTTAATTTCAATAGCATAGGCTTGTTTGCTCATTTTATGATTTATTAAGAATTCTAAATTTGCATATTATTTAATTCAAAGAAACTCTGTGGATTGATTTTTAATGCTTTTGCCTCCAGAAAGATCTTATGCTTGTCTCCCCTAGGCACTTGGGAACAGCCAATAAAGGACCACTACAGGCTGAAGTTTTGGCTTGAAGCCTTTTGGACTGTACTATACAACTGAATTGTGCTTCCAAATCTGCTTAAAGGAGGGTTTGTGTTGAGAAATTATGAATAAAAACTTTTCCCTTTTTTCCTGCTCTACCCAAAGCCATGGCCAAAAGACATTCAGGCAAACCCACTTTCTTGCTTTTCACAGACTGTGGATCCACTAGTTTACTGACTGCGGTTGTCATCTTTGGAAGACCTAACTTTGTGTGGTTGTCTTCAATCAGTCCTCAGATCTTGCACGGGCCTCTCTCTGTGTTCAAAACCTAAGGTTATAAGTGAACAGGGATTAATATCTGCCCCCAAAGACCAACAACAATGTCTGGCAAAACCTATCTTAATTTTTAATAAAACTAGACTTCGTTGAACACCCTCTATAAGCAAAGAGTGAAGATGTTACATGCTCCATGCTGGCATGTGTAGAAATACTGCAGCTAAAAAGAGTGGCACTCAAAAGACACGAAACAAGTTTCATTTTAAAAAATACAATTACTTGCAGAAATGAGAAAAATCTGGGAGATTTCTTATTTATATCTTGGAAATAACCAAGAGATATCATTGCCTTGGTGCAAGGATAGCAAAAAGGCATGATGAGAGAATAAGAGCTCAGGAGAAATTGCACCATTGAGATGGAAAATGCTATTTCTATGTTAAAATCCTAATGGAAAAAGTTAACACACTGTTCAATGGAGAAAATGAAATTCATTTTGTATAAGATAACCTTGAGAAATTTTCCAATATCTCAAGGGAAAGCTGGATAAACCTGATTATTAAATATGTAAATAAGAATCATAGAACAGATTCAGGAAAAGTGATCTTGTACTTTGAGACTAAATATTATGGAAGTCATAACACAAGTCAAGAAAAAGGAAAAAAAAAGAATTGGTAATGTAAAGAGAACACTCCATTTTTGGAGAAGTCTGTTAAGTATAAGGAATGAAGTATAATTGTGCTTCTCATCCTGTATGATAAAATATTGCAAAATATTGCAATATAATGAAAATAAAGCAAATTATTGCATTAAAGTAGCGAGTAAAAAAAAGAAAAAGATGAGGAGAAAGAAGAAAGAACTTCCTTATAAAATAAAAAAAATCTGAGTCTGAAGATCAAACAAGTTCAACAAATACAAGTGCTATAATTAATGAAACAAAAACAAAAACTATACAGATGTCCAAAAGTAATAAATATAAAATAGTAAAATTTGCTTATAGCAATAGACACAAACAACAATAAGGCAATGACATAGAGAACTGAGGAGAAAATACTGTGTCTTGAAAAATGTTGTTCACATGTGAGGACATAAGGAAGATAACCCAAGGAAAAGGAAGAGTTAAATACAAACCACATATTGATAAGGAAAATTTCAGGGACTTCTGCGAAGGTCCAGTGGTTAGGACTCCATGCTCCCAGTGCAGGGGGCACAGTTCTGATCATTGGTCAGGGAACTAAGATCTGACATGCCTCCAAGTATAGTCATACAAATAATCAAAACTCCAAAATTTCAGAATTTCTTTTAAAATAATATTATAGCTGTATTATATAAAATATAATATTGTATTATATTATATGATATAAATTTATATATTATAAATATTATAAAATTATATATTAATATATAGCATATAATTATAATTAATAGTAATATAATTATATATCCTAATATATAACATATACATTCAAATTTTTATATATTATGTATAATATATTTATTATATATCATAGTCATTTGTATTATATATTATGTCTATTATATGTTATAATATATATAGTATAACATTACATATAATATTAATCTTTATTTAATAATATATAATTTTACATTTAAATTTATATTATACAATATTTATATTTATTAAAAATTTTAAGTTATGTTTATATAGCATGGCATTTATATTTTTTATTATTATTAATATTTAATATTATGTAATGAATATGTGTTGATATTAATATATAATAAATGTATTCTATATTAATATATTGATATAATTACATATTATATCAAGATATTTAATATATCATATATCATATGTTAATATGTAATAAATATAAAATTATATATAATATATATTAGATGTATAATATATTTTAAATATAATAATATAATTATACATAATATGCATTAACATATTATTAATATATAAATACTACAATTTATAAATACATAAATTATAGTTAATATAAATATATAAAATAAGTTATTACATACTTTATATATATTTATATAATATTTTACATAATACAAATATAATTATATGTAAAATTACTACCATATAATACA
>ML663013.1:6335383-6462709 GCA_007570785.1 Antilocapra americana | reverse complement strand
ATTTCAACATATAAATAATTTATATATAAATAAATAAAAATTATATTCATTTATGATATAAAGTATAATAAATGTATAGTTTATTATATAAATATTATATTGTATAATAAATAATATATTTATATAAATATAATACAATATATAAAATTATAAATATATTATATTATATATAAATATATGCAATATATAAATAATAAATGATAAAAATATATAAATATAATCATAAAATATGTAATATATAAAATAAAATTATAATATATTATCTAAATATATATTATGTAATATATGTTAATATAATATTATATAAATATTATATAATTATATAATAATGAAAGGAAAATATAATATATTATATGTAATAATATAACATATATTATATGATATTGTATTATCTACAATACAGTATAATACATGGAGTTTACAATACAGGGAATGAACCTAAGAATCCATCAATGAATAACTTGATAAAGAAAATATGATATGTACATATAGATATGGATCCATCAGTACATTAGTCTCAATAAAATAGAAGGAAATCATGCCATTTGCAGCAACATGTAAAGATATCGAGGGCATTACATTAAGTGAAATAAATCAAGGAAGGACAAAGACTGTATGATCTCACACTCATGTGGAATCTAAGAAAGAAAAAAAAATAACAGACTGGTGATTGCTAAAGGTAAAGAGTGGAAGATGGGCAACATGGGGGAAGGTGATCAAAAGTTAAAAATGTCTAATAGTAAAATTGTAAAATGTCCTCATAGTCAACGAAAAAGTCCAAAATGCAATACTTGGGTGCAGTCTCAAAAATGACAGAATGATCTCTCTTCATTTTCAAGGCAAACCATTCAGTATCACAATAATCCAAGGCTATGTCCCAACAAGTATTGTTAAAGAAGCTGAAGTTAAACATTGAAGACCTACAAGACATTCTAGAACTAATACCCAATAAAGATGTCTTTTTCAGCACAGAGGACTGGAATGCAAAACTAGGAAGTCAAGACATAACTGGAGTAACAAGCAAATTTGGCCTTGGAGTAGAGAATGAAGCAAGGCAAAGGCTAACAAAGTTTTGCCAAGAGTATGCACTGGTCATAGCAAACACACTTTCCAACAACACAAGAGAAGATTCTACACATGGCCATCAGCACATAGTCAATGGCAAAATCAGATTGATTATATTCTTTGTAGCCAAAGATGGAGAAGCGCTATACAGTCAGCAAAAACAAGAATGGGAGCAGACTGTGGCTTGGATCATGAACTCCTTATTGCCAAAGTCAGACTTAAATTGAAGAAAGTAGGGAAAGTCACTAGACCATTCAGCTATGACCTAAATCAAATCCCTTAACATTATACAGTGGAAGTGACAGATTCAAAGGATTAGAACTCACAGACAGAGTGCCTGAAGATTTATGGATGGATGTTCCTGATCATTGCGCTGATCAAGATCATCCCCAAGAAAAAGAAACACAGAAAGGCAAAATGGTTGCCTGAGGAGGCCTTACAAATAACAGTGAAAAGAAGAGAAGTGAAAGGCAAAGGAGAAAAGGAAAGATATACCCGAGGCTGAGTGGTGAAGAATTGATGCTTTTGAACTGTGGTGTTGGAGAAGACTCCTGAGAGCCCCTTGGGCCGCAAGGAGATCCAACCAGTCCATCCTAAAGGAAATTAGTCCTGAATATTCATTGGAAGGACTGATGCTGAAGCTGAAACTCCAATACTTTGGCCACCTGATGCAAAGAGCTGACTCATTTGAAAAGACCCTGATGCTGGGAAAGATTGAGAGCAGGAGAATGGGACAATGGAGGGTGAGATTATTTGATGGCATCACCAACTCGATGGACATGGGTTTCGGTGGACCCGGGAGTTGGTAATGGACAGGGAGGCCTAGCGTGTTGCAGTTCACGGGGTCACAAAGAGTTGGACATGACTGAGTGACTGAACTGAACTGAATAGAATGGGAAAGACTAGAGATCTCTTCAAGAAAATCAGAGATACCAAAGGATCATTTCATGCGAAGATAGACAAAATAAAGGACAGAAATTTTATAGCCCTAACAGAAGCAGAAGATATTAAGAAGAGGTGGCAAAAATACACAGAAGAACTATACAAAACAGATCTTTTGACCCAGATAACCATGATGGTGTGATCACTCACCTAGAGTCAGATATTTTGGAGTGTGAAGTCAAGTGGGCCTTAGGAAGCATCACTGCAAACAAAGCTAGTGGAGGTGATGGAATTCCAGCTAAGCTATTTAAAATCCTAAAAGATGATGTTGTGAAAGTGCTACACCCAATATGCCAGCCAGTTTGGAAAATTTAGCAGTGGCCACAGGACTGGAAAAGATCAGTTTTCATTCCAATCCCAAAGAAAGGCAATGCCAAAGAATGTTCAAACTACTACACAATTGCATTCATCTCACATACTAGCAAAGCAATGCTCAAAATTCTCCAAGCCAGGCTTCAGCAGTACATGAATCAAGAACTTACAGATGTTCAAACAGGATTTAGGAAAGGCAGAGGAACCAGATATCAAATTGCCAACATTCGTTGGATCATCAAAAAAGAAAAGAGAATTCCAGAAAAAATTCTACTTCTGCTTTACTGATTATGCCAAAGCCTTTGACTGTGTGGATCACAATAAACTGTAGAAAATTCTTCAAGAGGTGAGAATATCAGACCACTTTACCTGCCTCTTGAGAAATATCTATGCAGGTCAAGAAGCAACAGTTAGAACTGGACATGGAATGACAGGCTGGCCCCAAATTGAGGAAGGAGTATGTCAAGGCTGTATATTGTCACCCTGCTTATTTAACTTATATGCAGAGTAACTTACATGAGAAATGCTGGGCTGGATGAAGCACTAGCCAGAATCAAGATTGCTGGGAGACATATCAATAACCTCAGAAATGCAGATGACACCACCATAATGTCAGAAAGTGAAGAGGAACTAAAGAGCGTCTTGATGAAAGTGAAAGGGAAGAGTGAAAAAATTGGCTTAAAGTTCAACATTCAGAAAACTAAGATTATGGTGTCCGGTCCCCTCATTTCATGGCAAATAGATGGGGAAATGATGGAAATAATAACAGACTTTATTTTCCTGGGCTCCAAAATCACTGCAAATGGTGACTGTAGCCATGAAATTAAAAGACGCTTGCTCCTTTGAAAAAAAAGTTATGACCAACCTAGATAGCATATTAAAAAGCATGGACATTACTTTGCTGATGAAGATCCATTTAGTCAAAGTTATGGTTTTCCTAATAATCATGTATGGATTTGAGAGTAGGACTTTAAAAAAAGCTGAGTGGTGAAGAATTGATGCTTTTGAAATGTGGTGTTGGAGAAGACTCTTGAGAGAGAATCCTTTGGACTTCAAGGAGATCCAACCAGTCAATTCTCAAGGAAATCAGTCATGAATATTCATTGGAAGCCCTGACACTGAAGATGAAACTCCAATACTTTGTACACCTAATGTGAAGAACTAACTCATTGGAAAAGACCCTGATGTTGGGAAGGATTGAAGGCAGGATGAAAAGGGGATGACAGAGGATGAGATGGTTGGATAGCATCACCAACTCGATGGACATGAGTTTGAGCAAGCTCCTGGAGTTGATGATGGACAGGGAAGCCTGGTGTGCTGCAGTCTATGGGATCGCAAAGATTCAGACACAGCTGAGCCACTGAACTGATCGGAATTGAACTGTAAAATAAATGTAGGGATGTTTTATACTATGTGGTGATTATAGATAATGCTGCATCATATATTTGAAAGTTGCTAATAGACTAAATCTTAAAAGTTCTCATCATGTACACACACACAAAATTTCTGTGTGTGGTGATGAATATTAATGAAGGTGATGATCATTTCTCACTCTATACATAAACCAAATCACTACGTTGTTCAGCTGAAAGTAATATAATGTTATATGCCAATTATAAATCAATAAAAAGTTGGAAAATATTAGCATCACCCTAAGCCCAAGAAACTGATCTTTACAGCATGTAAATAAAGCAGTAAGACAAATAATTAATTATATAGCCTAATCTAGGGAGTATTTTTCTGAGAATGACATGTGGTTGGTATTATTTGAAAATCTACTAACATAAATGTTAATGAATAGAGATCAAAAAACAGAAGAAAATAGGGAAAAAATAAACAGGACCTTCTGGATATATGTATCCATTTCTGAGACAAGCCTTAGTATATGAGCTAACAGCACTTACTAAACATAAGAGGGCAGCATGGCATGGTGGGTATTAACACAGGCCCTGGGGCTCATATTGCTAGTGCCTCAATCCCAGTGCGGCCATATGCTAACTGTATGACCATTAAGAAAATCAATCTCAGTGCCTCAATTTTCCAATCTGTAGAATGGGAATAATAATAATCATTAATGATAATAATAATACCACACTCTACCTTATGGAACTCCTGAGATAGTTCAGGGAGTTGATATATATAAAAAAATTTGATTTCATACATCACCCATGTCACATTATACAACTATTTATTATCAACAATAATAGCAAATTCTTACATAAAACCAACAGTCAAAATTATATTTGGTATACACAAGTCAGTGAAGCTCAGCCATGCCCAACTCTTTGTGACCCCCATGAACTGTAGCGTACCAGACTCCTCTGTCCACGGAATTTTCTAGGCAAGAGTACTGGAGTGGGTTACCATTTCCTTCTCCAGAGTATCTTCCCGACCCAAGAAATGAACCTGGGTCTCCCACATTGCAGGCAGATACTTTACCATCTGAGCAGTCCTTCTTAAAACTATTGCATACTCTCACTATCTTTATTTATCATTATTCAACAAGTTCCAAACAATTCAATAAGATAAGAAAAAATGAATCATACATATTAGAAAGGAAGGAAGCACATTATCATTATTTGAAGACTGATTAGGTACTAAAACAAACTAACGGAATCAACTGAAACAGAAAATCTATTAGAAGGCAAGAAATGAGTAAGTAGACAGGTAACAAATTAAATATACAAAAATCAATTTTCTTTCTATGAACCAGCAAAATAAATTATTAAGTATAATAAAAATTCTATCACAATAGCAACACAACTATAAAATATCTAGGAATGGAATTAATAATAAATACCCTAAGGATTACATGATAAATCTCAGGAATTTACCAACAGATAACAAGAAAAATTTAAATAAATGAAAGAATATACTGAATTCTGGGAAAGCAGGTACCAATAGCATGCAATATCAATTCTCCTCATATTAATCTATAAAGGCATAGAAAATCAAAACAGCAGTGGGGATTTTCAGACTTGGAAAACTTATTCCACTTTAGAAGAATATATGGCAAAAATATCCGAGAATCATTCTGGAATAAAGAGTGAAAATAATAAAGAAGGTTTTCCTTTACAGATAGGCAAGAGATCCTACATATTTACAATAATTTACTGTTGTGGTGTTGATGCAGAATATGGCAGTAGATCAAGGGAAGAATACAGAAAGCCCCCAAACCTTGGAATATGTGAAAGCTTGCACATGATAAGATGCTTTTCAAGTCACAAGAAGATGTGCCATATGGAGCTAAAACAAAGACAACTGATTAATATTTCAGGCAAAACTTTCCCCACAAATATAAAATTATTTTATTTTGATTAAAAGGTTAAATATTTAAAAATCAAACAGCAATACAGAATAAAATACAAATTTTATATTTATCATCTCCAGACCAGGAGAAGGTCTTTTAATATATATATCTGCAAAGAAGAAACCATAAAGGAAAATATTAGTGATTGAACAAATAAAATATAAAAATATCTAAATTGCCTAAAATATTACAAAAGAAACATGATTTTAATAAAGGGAAAAAATTAGCTCCCTTGATACAAAATGCAAGTTACTATACTATACTGTTCTATACTGTAACATAGCATGATTGATTTGCTTTTCAATTCAGGTTTAGCCTTGATCCCCAAATTGTACTGATTTGCTGGTACAGATCTATAAATTGGCAATGTCATTGCTAGGTACCAGTGGAAGTGCATATAGTTGCAGTATTTCCAAAGGACAATTTGAAAATGCATCCTTAAGAATGCTTAAGCTCTTGGAGTTAATTCAAATTTTAGAAATCAGCATTAAGAAAATAGTCATAAGATGAACAAAAAGAAATTCCTAAATAAGCATTAGTATATCACTAGTCAAATAAGCTTGTGTATATTCATATCATGGACTATTAACATTATGTGTTTTGAATAGGCAACTTCATGGGGATAATTTCACAATTTAAGCATCTCTGGAATGTTTTAATTTCCTTCTTTTTAAAATTTTTATTTTATTTTTGACTCTAGCTGATTGGAACAACAGACTGGTTCCAAATTTGGAAAGGAGTATGTCAACACTGTATATTGTCACCCTGCTTATTTAACTTATATGCAGAGTACATCATGAGAAATGCTGGGCTGGAGGAAGCACAAGCAGGAATCAAGACTGCTGGGAGAAATATCAATAACCTTAGATATGCAGATAAAACTACACTCATGGCATAGAGCAAAGAACTAAATAGCCTCTTGATAAAAGTGAAAGAGAAGAGTGAAAAAACTGGCTTAAAACTCAACATTCAGAAAACTAAGATCATGGCATCTGAAACCATCACTTCATGGCAAATAAATGGGAAACAGTGCAAACAGTGATAGACTTTTGGCTGAGGCGGTGGAGGTGGGGCTCCAAAATCACTGCAGATGGTGACTGCAGCCATGAAATTAAAAGACGCTTGCTCCTTGGAAGGAAAGTTAGGACCAACCTAGGCAGCATATTAAAAAGCAGACACATTACTTTGCCAACAAAGGTCCATCTAGTCAAGGCTATGGTTTTTCCAGGAGTCATGTATGGATGTGAGAATTGGACTATAAAGAAAGCTGAGTGCTGAAGAATTGATGCTTTTGAACTGCGGTGTTGGAGAAGACTCTTGAGAGTCCCTTGGACTGCAAGGAGATCCAACCAGTCCATTCTAAAGGAAATCAGTCCTGAATATTCATTGGAAGGACTGATGCTGAAGCTGAAACTCAGCTTTGGCCACCTAGTGGGAAGAATTGACTCATTTAAAAAGATGCTGGGAAAGATTGAAGGTGTGAGGAGAAGGGGACGACAGAGAATGAGATTGTTGGATGGTATCACCGATTCAATGGACATGAGTTTGAGTAAATTCTGGGAGCTGGTGATGGTCAGAGAGGCCTGGTATGCTACAGTCCATGGGGTTGCAGAGTCGTACACAACTGAGCAACTGAACTGAACTGATAGCTGATTTACAATGTTGTATTAGTTTCAGATGTCCAGCAAAGTGATTTAGTTATGCAATATTATATCTATTCTTTTCCAGGTTCTTTTCCCATTTGGTTATTAAAGAGTTTTTGGTAGTATTCCCTGTATCTCACAGTAGGTACTTTTTGATTAGTTCACATATAATAGCGTGTGTATGTTAATCCCAAACATATCCTAATTTGTTCCCCTTCCCTTGTGTTTCCCATTTCATAATCACAAGTTTTTTTTCTAGATCTCTGAATTGATTTCCATTTCGTAAATAAGTTCATTTGTATCATTGTTTAGATTCCACCCATAATGATACTATGATGTTTGTCTTTGTCTGACTTACTTCACTTAGCATGATCATCTCCAGGCCCATCTATATTGCTGCAAATGCCATTATTTCATTCAATAGAATATTAAAAGCTAAAATTGACTACAATGCAGTGTATCTTGCAATCCTAATTCCTAATTTTATTTAAAAAATTGTAAATGATTCATATGTCCTAAAATGTTCAAATTAGTTAGAAATGCATAATAATGACAGTACCTACTTTATTTATTTTTCTTTGTCCAATTTTCCTTATTTTTAGTCATGAAAAATAATTACTTTTTCACTAATATTTCCTTAAGCAATGCATGTAAGCTTGGAAAGAGTACTCTATCTGAATGAATGTGTTATTTTATATAATATATGATTTAAAATTTATAAATAAAATTAAATTTAAAATTCATTCTAATAAATCATTAGTTAAATTAAAATTAAACATTTGAATTTAAATATTTCATAAGGACAAAAAGCAAAGAACAAAGCTGGCTAGGCATACCGACTTCTCTTGACTATCTGTTTTTTTCTTCACATACATTACCTAGTATCCTCTGAGGGTGAAAGTGTTAGTTGCTCAGTCATGTCTGATTTTGTGACCCGATGGACTGTAGCCAGCCAGGCTCCTCTGTCCATGGAATTCTCCAGGCAAGAATACTGGAGTGGGTAGTCTTTCCCTTCTCCAGGGCATATTCCTGACCCAGGGATCAAACCCAGGTCTCCTGCACTACAGGCAGATTATTTACTATATGAGCCACTAGTTTCCTCCTGATTCTCTTTAGCACCTTTTGATCCCTGAGCCTGTGCTTGTTTTCATTCTGGGTTTAAACATCTTAAGATTAGTAAAGATATAGCAACAAGAAATCTACTCCCTTGGTATTGTCCCCAGAAACATTCTCAGAGTCTTTGGAAACCGCCAGCGTGAGTCGAGAGACAGTGACTTTGAGAGTTTTAAATGAGTTTGGAGAGGCTCTGAGCTGACTTAAGTGCATACAACCTTTGTCCTGACATGCACCCAGCAGAGAAGTTAAAACCCAAGCCAATCCATCCATGTGGATCCATGAAATCTAATAGGTGGCAGAGGAGAAAGCAAGAGAGTTGGTGGATAGGTTCCTTGGGTTCCTTGCTTATCGACCCCTTCAAATGGACTCTAATGCTTTCACACTGAGGACCAAATCAATCGCGAAGCATGTTGATGTCTCTGCCAGCCTCCATCTGATGGGTTCCTGTGTATAAAGCCCCTCTGTATCCATCCTTTCAGCCCAAGCTTCCTAATCCATTACTGACAATTGTTTCCTTAGTAACTGCAAAAAGGCCCTGTATTCACTGAAACAGCAGGGCTGAAGGTGTGGGCTGTATTTCAAATGTGTCTTTTATTTCTAGGCTGGACCTTCCCTGAGTCTTTTATTGGTGAATTTGTGCTCAAGCCATGAATGACACAGTAGACAGCTAAGTCCTCTGTGATTGCCCTTCTATGTCTTTCTGGACCATCCACCTGAGAGTAAATATGAATCAGATACTGTATTTTAGACAGTATAGAATTTGAGCAGAGGCAGGAACATTACCAAGCTTAACTTTCCGTTTTATAGATGCATAAACTGACAATACGAGGTTATACAGCTAAGTGCTGGTAGAAACCAGGTTACAATGAAAGTTTTCCTGACACTAATCAAATGTCTCTGTCAATACATATGGCTTTAAACATCACAAACCTGTTTAATAATAGCCTTTGGAGATTTGGAGGTCATCTTTTCTTATAGGTTATGTGCTGCCATAAATCACACCTTTCCAAATTCCTCATCACCGCAAGAAATGAAAAGCCTCAACCAGAATGGCAGCGGGCACGTGCACAAGCCCAATCTTAAACAACGGGGCTGTCACCTTCCTTCTCTATTCCCACCCACTGTCCCAGTCACTCATCTTCCCTGGCACTTGGATCCCTTAGCTCTGCCCTTGGTTCCTGAAGCCTTCATAGCCTACCTTAAGACGGCTAGCCAGAGCAATCTCTCTAGCTCTGGGTCCCTAGGGCCACTCTCAGACCTTGTTTTCAACTTTGCTTCTACTGTCACAGATTGGGGCAGTGGGGGGAGGGAGAAGGTACCCTGCCACTGCCTATGAGTTTTATACAATATTTTAAGAAATTCATCTTAAAAAGACAATGACCAGTTAGAACTATGCTATTGTTTTTCCAGTGAGAGTTGGACTATAAAGAGGGCTGAGGACCAAAAATTGATGCTTTTGAATTGTGGTGTGAGAGAAGACTCTTGAGAGTCCCTTGGACTGCAAGGAGAACCAACAAGTCCATCTTAAAGGAAATCAACCCTGAGTATTCATTGGAAGGATGGATGCTGAAGCTGAAGTTCCAATACTTTGGCCACCTGATGTGAAGAGCTGACTCAATGGAAAAGACCCTGATGCTGGGAAAGATTGAAGGCATGAGGAGAAGAGGGCAACAGAGGATGAGATGGTGAGAGAGCATCACCAACTCAATGGACATGAATTTAAGCAAACTCTGGGAGACAATGAAGGACAGAGAAGCCTAAAAGGCTGCAGTCCATGAGGTCCCAAAGAGTTGGACACAACTTAGCGAATGAACAGTAACAACAATAAATTAGAACAAGTGCTGGTCGTAGTAATGGAGCAGGGTTCTGCTTGGCTGGGTTTGTATCCTGTAGCTTCCGAACCATGATGTAGTCCTGGAGGAGTATGGAAGAAGAGTGAGGGAGAATGGTATAGTGAAGGGGTGGATGGGGGTTCCCTTAGAGGGCATTAGCAGTGGCTATTAACGTACAGAAGTGAAAGTACTTTAATTCACTACTGATGGACATAGTCATACTGGTGGACCCAGTGGATTATCAATCCTAATCTTTATCCACGCCTCCAGGTTTCACACCAGTCCACCCAAGTGCACCCAGGAGGTGTCTCCATGTCTGATGAGAGGGATGGGACATAAACAAAAACTATTTTCAAAAGGTGGAACAACATTAACATGAAGCTGAATACCCTAACTTTCCCATATGACTTCTCCCAGGAGAGGGACCCACCAGACAGGCCTTCACCAGACACTCTGGATGGTGCAAGCCTTGGGAGGGTAAGAGCACCCTAACAGTGTTGAAGCCAGTGCGTCTCAAAATGTGAGCCTCAGATTAGTGTTTGCCTGTGAAATGTTTGTGAACACTTAATGAAATAGAAGACCTGAGCCTGAATATAAATCAATCATGGGACAAAGCACATGTTTAGTTAATCTGATTTTTTTCCCAAGGAAGGAGCATGTGATTTTGTTTATTTATTTCTGGTACAAGCTACTTATATCTTTGTAGTAACAAATGAATTGATAGTACAGGAACCAGACAGTTTGAATCGCACTGCTCCAGAATAGGCCCCAACAAGGCCTCTGCTTTGAATAGTGCAAAATATTATTTTTGGACTCAGCTCTGTAGGAGCTGAATCTCACACTGCCACTTCATATCCCAGTGGCTATTCAATTTACACAACCTATCTGAAATCAAGGCCTCTTACCTTAAAATTGGAAAATATTATGTATCACTCATATGTTTCTGTGACTATTGAATGAAATATAATGTGCACATGTACCATGCAGATGCACAGAATAGATGCTCCATAAATGTGAATTTCAGGTACTTTTACCATATGCACTATTATACACATGAGTGTAGCCATTTGTACAGATAAGATATATAACATATATATATATATATATGAAACATACGAATATATGTATGTCCTTAAAAAGCTAAAAATAGAGTGACCACATGATCCATGAATCACATTCCTAGACATATATCTGGAGAAAACTCTAATTCAAAAAGATACCTATACCCAGAGTTTATGGAAGCACTATTTACAATAGCCAAGGCTATTGTATTGCTGTGGAAGCAACTGTCTCTCTATACACACACACACATACACACACACCCTTCATGGAATATTACTCAGCCTTTAAAAAGAATGAAATAATGCCATTTACAGTGACACAAATGGATCTAGAAACTGTCAGACTAAATGAAGTGAGGCATAAAGAGAAAGACAAATACCATGTGATATCACTTATATGTGAGATCTAGAAACATGATACAAATGAATTTATTTACAGAAGTGAAATAGACTCACAGACACAAAATACAAACTGTGGTTAACATGGGGGGAAAAGGAGAAAGGAATAAACTAGGCATTTGAGGCTAACATATGTGTTCTACTATATATAAAATAGATAACCAACAAGGACCTACTGCATAGGTAAGCATAGTGTAAACTGTACTCAACATCTCATAATAATCTATAAGGGAAAATAATCTGAAAAAGAATGATACATATATACGTGTACTAAGTTGCTTCATTCATGTCTGACTCTGTGCAATCCCATGGACCATATAGCCCTCCAGGCTCCTCTGTCCATGGGATTCTCCAGGCAAGAATACCGGAGTGGGTTGCCATTTCCTGCTCCAATATGTATCTATGTATACAAAATGATAACCATTGCTGTACACCTGAAAGAAACACAACACTGTGAATAAAGTAATACTTGAGTTTAAAAAGTGTATGCATGTATGCATATATAAGTGCCACTCACCTATGATCAGATTTCATTTTCTTTCATTTTAACCTGGTCAATTTGATGTAGATAAAACACAATGAGGCAAAGTACTAAGGGCTGGCATTCAAGAGAAGCTAGAGCTTTTAACCATCTATATAAGGAAAGTTTTGGATGAGCTGAGAGAGAAGAATCATATTCCTGGTATACAGAGACACCCTAGAGGTCTGTCAAGCCCAGTTCCAGACCACCAGAATAAAGTGAATATCAGCGTACTCTAGTCTATCAAGTGTGTTGAGTTAGGAGGAATTTCCTCCTTAACCTTCTTGAATTCTTTTTGCTGGTCTAATGATTAAACTGACACAAGATAGATTAATAGGAGGAAAAAAAACAGTTCATATGCACAGAGGACTCGTAGAAATGTAACCCCTGAAAGTGACCAGAGCAGACTATTTGTATATATTGTTTTTAGACAAAGAAACAATTATTTGTGAAGACTTAAGAAAACAAAGGTATTTGTCCATTGGGGTATAAATTACCTATCTCTGGCAATAAGGATGCTTTCTGTCCTCCTGTTCTAGGGAGAATACCTTCACATGGTTCACATGGGAGGTTTATTTTCTGTTTTATGGAAAAAGATGGGAATCTGAAGGTTTTTTTCCTTTTTCTGTGCCATGAATTATGTGAGGGCTTAGTTCCCAGACTAAGTGTTAAACCTGGGCCCCCTGCAGTAGAAGCATGGAGTCTTCAGCGCTGCACTACCAGGGAAGTCCCCAAGTACTTTTCTCAAAATATTGCCCCCTCCACAGGCCGTATCTTCTTCAAGATAATCAATATCACATTGAGTCATATTTTGGGGTGGCCTTCCCTCAACCCTGACAGTGTGCAATAGAATTATGTCTAAAAATATAAAACCAATGTGCATAAAAAATGTAATAAAAACTTCTTTATGCTAAAAAAATGCTTACCATCATCTAAGCCTACAGTGAGTCACAATCCTTCTGCTATAGTAATATCAAGGATCTCTGATTGCAGAAATAACAAATATAATAATGAAAAAGTGAAATATTTTGAGAATGACCAAAATGTGACACAGACATACAAAGTGAGTAAATGCTACAGGGAGCAAAATGCCACTAGCTGACTTATTCAGCACAGGGTTGCCACAAACCTTCCATTTATAAATTTAAAAAAAAAAATGGTATCAGCCAAGTGCCATAAAATGAGACATGCTTGCATACAATTCTTATAGAAGGTAGACGTTGAGAAGAAAGAAATTCAGAGCTTGAGCAGAAAACAGAGAAATTATCCCCAAAGAAACTTTCATTTGACAAATCAAACAAATTGATTGGAAAGTGGCCAGGAACAGTGTGACAGTCTCGGGGACAAGGATGACTTCTTAGGGAGCCCTACACCCCAATGACACCTTGGCACCATCACCATTCTTAACACCATCTTCCAGAACCCTAGACCACAGTTTATGCGGGGACTAGCTGCTTGTGTCAGCCAAGAAGTTTCTAACTGGGTTTCACTGAACAATAGAAATGCAGGGACAGTTGATTATTACCCTCAATTTGAATGCAGATTTGTGTGGAGGGATCTTATAGCAGGTGTCCTTGACTTCATGAAGAATTACAGGTTTCTCTGAAGGTTGACAGCTGGGCTGGGTCAGCATTCATCACCAGTAAACAATTAGAATTGACGCCACTCACACACGCACATAAATGGAAATGTATTTAGCTTTCGCTACATGTATGTGATCCTGTGCCGGGAAGAAAGAAGTGCCATGCCAACACTCAGCCACGACTTGCATGCCTATCACCTCCAAAAGACCACCTCCATGCCTAAACCTCCAGCAGAGTGTGGTGCAGCGTACCATTTCATAGGGCAGGCTTAGGCATTCAGAACATCATCGAAAGAGTTCAAAGATGTCAACCTTCAAGGATCTGATAGCCTACTAGAAAAAGTACAACTTACAGCAAAATGAGAAACATTTTGGATGTTCAGAGGGAAAATAACTGCTCTGGCTAAGGTCAGACTTTGCATGCCCTGTACAGCATTTTTGTTGGCTGCACCAGGTCTTAGATGTGGCATGCGGGGTCTTTTAGTTTTGGCATGTGGGATCTAGTACCACGACGAGGGACTGAACTCCTTGTCGCACGCCCCCTGAATTGGGAGTGTGGAGGTTTAGCCCCTGGACCACCAAAGAAGTCCCCGTACAGCATTTAAAACGAGTCTAACAAAACAAGAGAAGCAACATAAGCAGCTAAATACACAAATTTACACTTTCCTAGCCCTGTGCATTTATGTTATCTGCTTGGCCCCTGTAACACTCAAGTTCTGAGCAATTCTAGTTACTAACACTCTTTCTTTGATACTTTTTTATTATTCCCCTTCATGTTTTGCTTGATTGAATGCTTCAGAGACAGACAGAATAGGGAGAAAACCAATACAAACAGGAAGAGGGGCTAATATCCACTAGGGCCTGAAGATTTATGTGTGGCTAGAAGTTGATACTATGATCCAAAAGATACCATCTGACCAAAAGTAATATAGCAATTTTATATTCAGTTCAGCAAATGAAGTCTGACCAAATGCAGAGAGAAATCATCATTCATGGTTTAAAAGCAGTGAGATTGCTGTACAAAACTTTCATATTGAGTCAATAAGTAAATTAAGAAATAATGGTTAATTTTAGAATGTTTTAACCAAAAAATCAGTAAGAAAATTTTATTGACAGCATTAACTTATTAATAAAATTAACCCTAAGGGGGAAAAATAAGATTATGTTTTCATCTTCTAGAGTTTTGCTCTGTTTTTCACCAAATGACACCCTCCCAGTTGCAAATAGATTTGAAAAGTTGATTTGTACAAATGTTGTATTTTTTTTTATTAAACATTTTTTTTATTAGTTTTGCCAAACAATGACATGATATCACCATGGGTTTACATATGCTCCCCCTCCAGAACCCCCCTCCCTCCTCCCTCCCCCCGGGAAATCTCGTTGCACCAGTCCCAAGCATCAATCCTGGGCCGGCTATTGCTTAGACATATGATAATTAACATGTTTCAATGCCATTCTCCCATATCATCCCACCCTTTCCCTCATCCACAGAGGCCCTGAGTCTGTTCTATACATCTGCGTTCCTTTTGCTGTCTGGCATGCTGGGTTCTCGTTACCGTCTTTCTAAATTCCATATATATGCATTAATATACTGTATTGTTGTTTTTGCTTCTGGCTTACTTCACTCTGGATAATGGGTATTTAAAACATGCACATAATAAGAATGAAAGGAGAGATTTGTTTGATAAATTTATTCAAGAAGATTATTTTTTCCTGTGGGCAAAGACCCTTGGACTGCATGGAGCTCAAACCACTCAGTTCTAAACAATTTAACCCTGAATATTTATTGGAAGGACTGATGCTGAAGCCCCAGTATGTTGGGCTCTAGATGCAAAGAGCTAACTCATTGGAAAAATTTCTGATGCTGGGAAAGATTGAAGACAAAAAGAAAAGAAGGTGGCAGAGTAGCTGGTTAGATAGCATCACCAACTCAATAGCCATGAATTTGAGCAAACTCCCAGAATTAGCAGAGGACAGAGGAGCCTGGTGTGCTGCAATCCATGGGGTCGCAAAGAACTGGATATGGCTTAGCGACTGAACAATAACAACAAAAGCATCAATAGGATCCACTGTCCCGAGCTTCACGTCTAGGTCCCAAACAGTTTGTCCTTGAATATGTCTCTTGGCCTAGAGTTGGCAGGGAGATCTTGACACTTGGAGATCTTTTCAAATGAAAATGAAAAGGCTGTTCTCTTCTATTTTGCTTGCTGCCTAGAGTAAAAACCAATGTTTTCTGCAGGGAATCCTTTCTTTCCTGTGAGTGGAAGTCTAAACATCGCTGGTTCTGCTTACCAGATAAAGGGAAGATGCTAAAACCACATCAGTCCAAGAGCTGCTGAGCGGTGACTGCAAACGGTATGCCTGTGGCTTTGTGATTCCCCGGGGTTCACATTTGTGTAGAGAGGCCTTCAGAATCCATGAGCAGAGAAGTAATAATAAGAGTAATAAAAACAGTAACAGAGCTGAGCGCCGTCAGGCTGTAATTGCTCCGGCATCAGAGCAAACTGTCCTCCCATTGGGCCATGCGGCTTTGATACCCAACTGCTCAGGAGAGAACAGCTGGAGAATCCAGCAAGCAGGTTACATGCTAGCAGACTTTGTTCACTTCAAATGGGGAGAGATGTTTTATCTTTTAATGGAGCTCTTCCCAATCAGTCCTAACTTCTTCCTTCCTGCCTCCAACTTCCCGTAACTACAAAAGGGGGAGTGTTCAGGTTACAGCCTGTTGATGGCAGAAGAACTGGGATGTGACATCAGTGAGAGAGACAAGTTCAAGATGCACCAGCAGGTAGCAGGAGACAGGACAGTGCTGCTAAAATCCCACAGAGAAGGTTTCTGTTGTTCAGTCAGTAAGATGTGTCTGACTCCTGGCAAAACCATGGACTGCAGCATGTCAGGCTTCCCTGTCCTGCACTATCTCCCAAAGTTTGCCCAAACTAACGTCCATAGAGTTACTGAGGCCATCCAACCATCCCATCCTCTTTTTCCCCCTCCTCCTCCTGCCATCAGTCTTTCCCAGCATCAGCATCTTCTCCAAGCAGTCAGCTTTTCACATCAGGTGGTCAAAGTATTGGAACTTCAGCTTTAGTATCAGTCCTTCCTGTAAATATTCAGTGTTTATTTCCTTTAGGATTGACTGGTTTGATCTCCTTGAAGTTCAAGGGACTTTCAAGAGCCTTCTCCAGCACCACAACTCAAAAGCATCAATTCTTCAGCACTCATCCTTCTTTATGGTCCAACTCTCACATCCATACGTGACTACTGGAAAACCATAGCTTTGACCATATACACATATAGACCTTTGTCGGCAAAGTGATGTCTGATTTTTAACACACTGCATTGGTTTCTCAAAGCTTTTCTTCCAAGGAAAAAGTGTCCATTTTCTTTACATTCCAGATATCTCACTTGGATGCAGCCTGAGATGGTTCTTTACTATCTCCCCTTTGCACAAGCCACTCATCTCTGGGCTACAGGAAGCACATATGCACCCTCTGCCTGGAGAACTGCTCTCAACCCTACTGGGCCTCTAATTCACCATCAGTAAGGTGATAAGGATAAAACCATGCTGTGAACTCCACACTATTTCCCTTTCCCAGCCTCAAGCCTGGAAGAGCAGCGTCAGTAAAACCATGGGGATAGCCTGATAAGTGAATGTGAAGTCTGGGATACACAGTGAACTGGGATTGGGTTTCCATTTAGATAGTCTACAAGAAATGGGGTGGAGTCCACAACATGATTTTATCCTTGCCAACTCTCCTTCTACTTTTACCTTTTTGTACATTCTTTTATTTACTTTAATTCATTTTTTTGTTGGAGTATAGTTGCTTAACCGTGTTGTGTTAGTTTCTGCTGTACAACATTGTGAATCAGCTATATATATGCATATATCCCCTCCTACTTGAGCTTCCCTCCCACCCTCCTCCCCATCCCATCATTCTAGGTATCACAGAGCCCTGAGCTCAGCTCCCAGTGCTATACAGAAGCTATGGATAAAGATGTTGTACATATATACAATGGAATATCACTCAACCATAAAAAATAATGAAAGCGGGTCATTTGTAGTGATATGGATCTTTCTACATTTTTGATCTAGTTAAAGGAGTTAGATTCATGGATTAAATGGCAAATATTTTCTCTGAAAATTCCTATCATTTTAGCCATTCTTTTTAGTATTGGGCAGTATATACACCTGGAAATTTCAGTAGTAATTTTCATACCAAATTAGACAGCGGATCTACTCTAACCCTTTGTATTTTCTATATGTGACTTAAGGGCTTTGCACTGATATTACCAGTCTCTTGCATAAATCTGTTTATAAAATATGTGGCAGTTAATGATATCAAGGACCACAGTCTCTTATCAAAATGGAAGAACTATTCTGATTTTTCAGGATGACTGGACAAACCATTGCTTATCTCTGTTCCTGGAGTCATTTAGTGATTGTGTAGACAAACCCGCCTACAAAGCACTTGTAGATATCAATTTAGGTCAGTTCAGCCGCTCAGTCATGTCTGACTCTTTCTGACCCATGGACTGCAGCATGTCAGGCTTCCCTGCCCATCACCAACTTCCAGAACTTGCTCAAACTCATGTCCATAGAGTCGGTGATGCCATTCAATCATTTCATCCTCTGTCATCCCTTTCTCCTCCTGCCTTCAATCTGCCCCAGCATCAGGGTCTTTTCCAATGAGTCAGTTCTTTGAATTGGGTGGCCAAAGTATTGGAGCTTCAGCTTCAGCATCAGTCTTTCCAATGAATATTCAGGACTGATTTCCTTTAGGACTGACTGGTATGATCTCCTTGCAGGCCAAGGGATTTTCAAGAGTCTCATCCAACACCACAGTTCGAAAGCATCAATTCTTCAGCACTCAACTTTCTTTATGGTCCAACTGTCACATCTACACATGACTATTGGAAAAACTATGGCTTTGACCTAGAGGAACGTTTGTCGGCAAAATAATGTCTCTGCTTTCATGGTTTGTCATATGCAGTCAAGGTTTATCACAGCTTTTCTTCCAAGGAGCAAGAGTCTTTTAATTTCATTGCTCCAGTCACCATCTGCAGTGATTTTGGAGTCCAAGAAAATAAAGTCTGTCACTGTTTCCATTGTTTCCCCATCTATTTGCCATGAAGTGATGGGACCAGATTCCATGATCTTAGTTTTTAAATGTTGAGCTTTAAACCAGTTTTTTCACTCACCTCTTTCACTTTCATCAAGAAGCAGGTAAAGTGGTCTGATATTCCCATCTCTTTAAGAATTTTCCACAGTTTGTTGTGATCCACAAACTTGTAAATATAGCTCATCTTAATTCTCATGCAACTCTATCTCATACAATAAAAGGTTGAGTTTTTTTTAACAATGATAATTATGTAGGCAAATATATGTGCAAATCTTACATTTTAAACCTAAGTGCAATGACACTAGAAATCACTTTGATTATCCCAAAAGAGGAGCCTTACTAATCATTTCCTTGGTTTCTGAACTGAATTCATTAGGTAGGACCAGCTATAATCTGAGTTCAGTAACAGGATGTGTCCCTGTTAGGATTCATTCCTTTATTCATTCCAGACCATGAACCCTAACTACGGAACTTCTGTTCCTGGGCTTCCCTGGTGGCTCAGTGGGAAAGAATCTGTCTGCAATGCAGGAGACCTATATTAGATCCCTGGGCAGGAAAGACCCCCTGGAGAAGCTACAAACCACATTAACTTCAGATTAGAGAATCTTGGACAATATTGAGACTCTTGCTTCAATTTTAGATAAGTCTACACGGGAGAAACACTGGCTAGAACCAAATTCCAGGAGGCCTCAAGAGTTACAATTATAAGATGGGACTCATAATCTCATTTTGTGAGATAGTTGTAAAAACTCAAATGAGGTAAGAATAATTAGTAATGTAAGCCACCAGGATATTATTGAACCATATTATTTACTCCAGGATCACAATAGACCAGTAGAGATGTCAGTGCCCATTGGTCACAACAAAGCAAGTCAAAACAAACGGTGCATTCACCCAGAGACTTAAGAAAGACTAAGATTTAATAATCATTCATTCAAAAATATGTAGTGAATTCTTTCCAAGTGCCAGACGCCATTACATTGTTCTCAGGCTGAGGACACGGCCCCTTCTCCTTCATGTAACCTAGTGTAGAGAAATTCTGATAATAATTGCCTTATTGGGATCTCCCTGATGGTCCAGTTGTTAAGACTCTGTGCTCCCAGTGCAGGGGGCCTGGGTTCGATTCCCTGGTTAGAGAACTAGATCCTGCACGCCTCAACTAACAGTCTGCATGCTGTAACTAAAGACTGCACCTGCCAAAACCAAGACCTAGAACAGCCAAATACAAAAAAGGAAAAAGATAATGATCACTTATTGTAATTTTGAAAGTGCTGTGACCCCAAAACATAAAATGCTATGAGCATATGATAAAGGGACTCTAACTGAATAATTATGTTGATCATGTTCTCTCATTACACATATAAATATGCTAAAGACATATATATGCTATTTACATTTATAAGCTAGATAGAAGAATACATAGAATATGTAGATGGATGGATTGTGGATGGATAGATTAGATATATAGATAGATAGAGATGACACAGAGATAGAAATAGAGTTTAATCCTAAACAGTCCTAAAAAGGGGCTTGAAAGAAGCTGAAGATAAGATTATCTCTGAACCATTAATAACCTTATCCCCTGACCATCAGTCCAGGGGTCTTCCCTCCAGGACAACACAGCTGCTAGCCCACCAAAGACCTTTACTATTTCCCTTTGTAATATATGCCTGCAGCCACTGGCCCATTTTCCCAGATGTAGGAGATTTAAAAAGGTGTATTTTCCTATGAAGGGAAGATCAGGCCATCATCTCAAATTCAGGCACAACAAGTCCACATATGTATGGCACTGTGATTATCCATACAGAACAGAGCATTTCTGGAGGAAACTGTCAACCATGAATTTGAAAAAGTGACCTCCATTTAGCAATAACACCAAGTCTTTCTTTGGCACTTTTATATCCTACTGTTAGTCACTTTTCCAATCCATGGGGCAATGGATTTCCACTCTAAACGTCACCTCTAGTCAATATGTATATATACACACACACCCTGTATTTTATGCATTTGATAGCTTTACACAGGCACAGTAGTTCTGTCCTGAGGCTGGATGTAAATAAATTGACAGTCCGATTTCCCACAGATGCTGCCAGACAATGCTCTTGTTGAATACGAATCACAAAATCTTTTGTGAAATGAGAAAATTTTGTGTCAAGAAGCAGGAGGAAACCAGCACTTATTGGGGCCAGAAAGCCAACTGCCCAGTAGGAACTCGGCTGACCTTTGGGGCTTGTGCATTTGGCTATGTCCTGGCTCAGCTTCTCCTTCTGGAAATACTTCTGGAAGGCTTCCTAGATCTTAGTGGAAGGGCTAGGAGGGATTGTTGTTGCTATTTAGTAAGTCATGCCTGATTCTTTTGCAACCCCACGGACGTAGCCCAGCAGGCTCCTCTGTCCATGGGATTTCCCAAGCAAGAATACTGAAGTGTGTTGCCACTTCCTTCTCCAGGGGATCTAAAGAGCTCAGGGATCGAACCTGTGTCTCTTGCTTTGGCAGGTGGATTCTTTGAGCCACCAGGGAAGACCCCTAGAATGGACTGAGCATATTAGCAGAAGAAATAAAACTGGGTCTCAGAAGCAGCAACAATTATTTGCTGA
Source organism: Antilocapra americana (assembly GCA_007570785.1). Taxonomy (NCBI): domain Eukaryota; kingdom Metazoa; phylum Chordata; class Mammalia; order Artiodactyla; family Antilocapridae; genus Antilocapra; species Antilocapra americana. The sequence goes on along the minus strand of ML663013.1, from coordinate 6,441,210 downwards.
GAGGATCTTCAAAAGAAGTTAAGTACCAGGAAGGAAGAATGGGGAGAAAGGGTAGTTAGGAGTTTGGGGCGCTCATGTACCCACTGCTATATTTAAAATGGATAACCAACAAGGACCTACTGTCTAGCACAGGGAACTCTGCTCAGTGTGATGTGGCAGCCTAGATGGGAGGCGAGTTTGGAGCAGAATGGATACATGTATATCTATGGCTAACTCTCTTTGTTGTCAACCTGAATTTATCACAACATTGTTAATTGGCTACACTCCAATATAAAATAAAAAAGTAAAAAAAAAAAAGAGAAAGAACTCAAGAGTCAAGGAACTGAAATGGACTAGCAGAGAAATGCCCAAACTCATCAAAGGCCTCCACAATTTGCTCTAATACACGTGAGAGTGTAAACGCCAGCCAGGAACCATGCTTCATGCTGTGGCTCTGTACATTATTTCATTATCTTAATTATATATATAATATATAATATGATATATATGGCATATGATACATTATATACTACATAATTTATAATATAATATCTAATATTTATATTTCTAGCAGCTCAACGGGGATAAGCATCATTATCCCCATTTTATAAATTCTAAGAAGGTGAATTAACTTTCCAAAATTTGAATTGCCTGCTAGTCTTTACATTGATTCACACTGAGGATCTAGCCACACCATGCCTAAGCCCACAGCCAGAGGTTTCTCATAATGTTCACCCCCAACCTCAGCCTCAACTCTACTCAGTTACCTCTCCTCTCAACTTTCCAAACTATACACCACTTTGCAATATTTCCTGATGACTTCGAGGTCATGACATCCCCTCTCCCCAGGAACAAGAATGACCATAATATCAGCAGCAACAGCATTTTTTTTTCTATCTAATAACACAAGTATCATTTCTCATTTTTCAAATGGTGTATTTTCTTTTTTATCTCAGGCAAGCCTTTACTGGGGCCCTCGCTACAGCAGTGGGGAGTGAGAACAAGTAACAGTTCCCCTTGCTTGCTGGAGCCTGAGGGGGGGCAGGCTTATTCCTCAAATGGGGTCAGGTATAGTGGTGCCCAAAGATTGGCCTTAGGTGGTGTGCCGGCCCTTTTGGTGGTGCTGAGTGCAGGGAACACACAGAGTGCCCTGCTTTTGCCCCCAACACCCAATTTTTTGCTCTTGGCTCTTCAGGAGTGGCCGTTGGGATTTTCTGGTGAATGTTCCTCTTTTTGTCAATATATAAGGTACTTGAAGGGCTTCCCAGGTGGCTCAGTGGTAAAGAATCTGCCTGTCAGTGCAGACTAGGTGGGTCGGGAAGAGCCCCTAGAGAAGGGCATAGCAACCCACTCCAATATTCTTGCCTGGGGAATCCAATGGACAGAGGAGTCTGGTGGGCTACAGTCCATGGGGCCACGAAGAGTCGGACACGACTGAGCGACTGAGCAACAACAACAAAGCAATGGACTTGACGTTAAGAGAGTGCCTCCGAAAACTTTGTTGTGTCCTGATTGGTAGGTAATAGAAGATGTTTATCAAGTATTGGGGGAAGAAGAGGGGAGGGGGGAAAGGAAAAGAAAATTAAGGGGAAATATTAATTTAATCATTTCTTGATGTTAGTTTGGAGAATTTAAACATCATTTATTTATATGTGAATATATTTTCCACTGACTACTTACTAGTGAAGATACAATATATCGCCTATATGGGCACTTAGAAACCAGAGTCAGCTGGCTAGTTCGCTTTCTATCTTCCAACTGTGTGCTCAGTGGTGTCCCCACTGTTGGGAAACAGTGGGAAGGCAAGTTGCTACTAGGTGTTCACAATCGAAAGAAATATGAGAGGAAAGTTTGTTTGCATTCTCTGAACACCTGTACCTCTTGGCTCATGATTCTTCCAGGGAAGAAGGCATTTTGGGGTTTGGGATCAGCCCCAGATTGGTCCCACTGGATGCATTTGGAATGATGGTGCCAATGAGTCCAATAAGCCCTTGCCTCACCACCTTTCCTGCACCTGCCCTTGTGGATGAAGACATCACCCCTCCTGGCAGGCTGTTAGTGTGAACCTGGGTTAACACAAGCCATCCTCAGCTGCTTCACCAAAACGCAGCTCTGAAAAGTAGGAGCTGTTGAAAAGATGTTACATTCCAACAGAGCAAAACCAGATGAAAGAGATTCCAGAGAGGCAATCTTTTGGTGCCTGTGGCTATATGAAGCTGCTATCTGATATTGATGGTTACTGGCATATTTAGCCAAGGGAAGGCTGTGTGTAATCTTTATTTCTCCATGGCTGGCTGACTTGGCAGGGCCAGGTCATCAGGAAAGCCTTACAGTGAAGGGGAGCAGGAGGTTAAAGACCCCCACCTGCCCCAAAGGAGAGCTGCAGTGACACCTAGAGGAGAAGGCTTGAAGTGCAAGGGGTCCCCCAAAAGTTGCCCAGACTCATGCCATCTATAACAAACCTAGACAGTGTATCAAAAAGCAGAGACATCCTTTTGTTGACAGAGGTCCTTATAGTCAAAGCTATGGTTTTTCCAGTAGTCAAGTATGGATGTGAGAGTTGGACTATAAAGAAGGCTGACGGTGAAGAATTGATGCTTTTGAATTGTGGTACTGGAGAAAACTCTTAAGGGTCCTTTGGACTGCAAGGAAATCAAACCGTCAATCCTAAAGGATATCAACCCTGAATATTCATCAGAAGGACTGATGCTGAAGCTGAAGCTCCAGTACTTTGGCCACCTGATGGGAAGAGCTGACTCAATGGAAAAGACCCTGATACTGGGAAAGACTGAAGATGGGAGAAGAAGGGGACAATGGAGGATGAGATGGTTGGATGGCATCACTGACTCAACTAACACATGAGTTTGAGCAAACTCCAGGAGATACTGAAGGATAAGGAAACCTGCTGTGCTACAGTCCATGGGGTCACAAAGAGTCCAAATGACTTAGAGACTGAACAACAACCCTCTAGTGACCTACAGGCCATTGAGTTGCAGAGAGTCAGATACAACTGAGTGACTGACCACACACGCACCCTCTAGGAACACATGTGGGTCCTACCTGGAGGTTTAAAAAAAAGAAGAAAATTAATGTACTCTATAAAGCCTTGATCAGGTTCCTGGGACTAATGAGCTTGAAATGTCTTTTTTTTTTTATTTTTTGAAAGTCACTCAATCGTGTCCAACTTGGTGACCCATGGACTGTACACTGCATGGAATTCTCCAGGCTAGAATACTGGAGTGGGTAGCCTTTCTCTTCTCTGGGGGATCTTCCCAACCCAGGGATCAAACCCAGGTTTCCCACATTGAGAGACCAGTTGAGCCACCAGAGAAGCCCAAACATCATAGTCAGAAGCTCTTGCTTTTCAAGGAAGAAACAAGATCATGGGAAGGTTGGGGCCCAGCCTGGTAGCCCTCAGCTGGATCTAGCCCAGAGATATGTTTTAGTTTTATTTTGGCCAAGGCATTTTTTTCCCTAAATGAAAATTTCTCAGGTAATAAAAATTCGAAGGCTTTACATTAAAATAAATATTTATTGTATATGTTTGAAAAATGGGAAGATGTGAAAACATGTCTCAGTTCGGTTCAGCCACTTACTCATATCTGACTCTTTGTGACCCCATGGACTGCAGCAGACCAGGTTTCCCTGTTCATCACCAACTCCCAGAGCTTGCTCAGACTTGTGTCCATCGAGTCAGTGATGCCATCCAACCATCTCATCCTCTGCCATCCCCTTCTCCTTCTGCCTTCAATCTTTCCCAGCATCAGGGTCTTTTACACATGTCTACTTGTCAACAATTTGGTTGAACTGTTGAGAGGGGATTGGGGGCTGCAAGAAAAGCATGTATCTAGATGACAAAGATGCCCCTCTACAGCATCTGTGCTTATCCCCTCTTTACACTCATCTGTATCATCCACGGGCCCCTGGAGACATCTGATCTGTGACTCAGAAGGAAATGTTCGTGTTTTGATTATCAGCAAAGCCCTGCAGTCTTTCTGCCAAAGATAATGTTTTCCCTCTGAAAAGACTAACATTCTAACTGTGGTTTCCTCTTACCTCTGCTTTCGGGCAAGTATTTTCTTTTTTTGTTTTTTATCATACAGCTCACATTTATCAGTTCTAATCTGTTTTCATATATAGCATAGATTAATTGCAGCTCCCTCATAAAGGTAGAGATGGGAAATGCAGCTGAGAAAAAGATACGAGCTCCAGGATTTCGTTTTGTTTTGCGATCTCTCTGGGAGTCTGAGATGTTGGCTAGTTACCCTGATGACCACCAAAAGGGAAAATCATCATGATGAAAAAAAAGTGTTTGAAATTAGTTCTCCTCCTTTGAACCTGGTATGCCAGCTTGCATCTCTTCCATCTAGAAGCCCAGACAACCTGTGGTCACGAGGGGAATAGCATGGGTAGGGTGAAGCAACCCATTAGGAACAATAAGGATAAAACCTTGGCGCTTTTATGAGCTTTGATTTGTGTTGCTCTCGGGGCTCAAGTGCAAGGTTTATAAAAAAGAAGCAAGCGGTTATAGATTGTGCGCTGCTCCTTGCTATGGTTTATATCCCATGTCTGTAAAGGTTTTATTGGATTATTGGTAGTGTGTTTATTTGCCTGAACACAAAAAGTCCTGCTAGGCCTTGAAAATAATAGAGAGAGAAGGGGCTTTGTGGTTTTATGGAACTGGGGAACAAGAGGTGGGTGGTGACGCTCTGGGTGGCAGAGAAAGGGGAAATGAGCAGGCACTCAAGTGCGCTGTGCATGGACCGTAATTTATGTTGAGGTCACTGAATGGACGTGGAGGGAGCCTGCCAAGCCAGAGCTAACTATTCCTTATTTGTGAATCAGGACCCCCTGAGATATTTGTGCTGATTTCACTCATTTTGGTTTGCAATTGAGGGGATTACAGAAGGAGCATACGAAAAGGCCACTTGGCAGTATTCCAGTTGGTTGATGGGTGAACTAGCTTTTCATAAAAATAAAATGAAAATACATTCTTATGGATAAACTCCTGTAGGCTCTACACCAAGGATTCTCTGCCTCGGCACTTTCGAGAGGTGGGCTAGAAAATTCTTTGTTGTAGGGACTGACCATCCTGTGTACTCCAAGGCAAATGGTTTAGCAGCAAACCTGGCCTCTACCAGGAATATGTTTACCTAGTTAGGGCAACCCCAAATGTCTCAAGATATGGCCAAATGTCCTTGGTATTGAGGAGTGGGAGTGAGGGGCAAAATTTCCCCATTTAGACTTCAGTTCAGCTCAGGCACTCAGTCATGTCCGACTCTTTGCGACCCCATGAACTGCAGCACACCAGGCCTTCCCTGTCTATCACCAACTCCTGGATCTACCCAAACCCATGTCCATCGAGTCAGTGATGCCATCCAGCCATCTCTTCCTCTCTTGTCCCCTTCTCCTCCTGCCCCCAATCCTTCCCAGCATCAGGGTCTTTTCCAATGAGTCAACTCTTTGAATGAGGTGGCCAAAGCTGGAGTTTCAGCTTTAACATCAGTCCTTCCAATGAACACCCAGGACTGATCTCCTTTAGGATGGACTGGTTAGATCTCCCTGCAGTCCAAGGGACTCTCAAGAGTCTTCTCCAATACCACAGTTCAAAAGCATCAATTCTTCGGTGCTCAGCGTTTTTCACTGTCCAACTCTCACATCCATACATGACTACTGGAAAAACCATAGCCTTGACTAGACGGGCCTTTGTTGGCAAAATAATATCTCTGCTTTTCAATATGCTGTCTAGGTTGGCTATAACTTTCCTTCCAAGGAGTAAGCGTCTCTTGATTTCATGGCTGCAATCACCATCTACAGTGATTTTGGAGCCCAAAAAAATAAAGTCTGACACTGTTCCCACTGTTTCCCCGTCTATTTCCCATGAAGTGATGGGACCAGATGCCATGATCTTAGTTTTCTTAATGATGAGCCTTAATCCAACTTTTTCACTCAGCTTTACACAAAATATGGGTTTCTCTGGTGGATCAGACAGTAGAGTCTGCTGGCAGTGCAGGAGACCCACATTCCATCCCTGGGTCGGGCAGATCCCCTGGAGAAGGAAACAGCAACCCACTCCAGTATTCTTGCCTGGAAAATCCCATGGATGGAGGAGCCTGGCAGCCTACAGTCCATGAAATTGCAAAGAGTCTGACACAATTGAGCAACTTCACTTTCACTTTCACTTATACAAAATAAAGTACCTACATGCGTGTGTGTGTGTGTGTGTGCCCATGTTGGGGAGATTTAATGCAATCACTCATAAAATTCAGAGAGGAAACTCCAAAAAGAATAATTACAATTAGGTAAATTTCATCAAAGTGAGTCTCTGAATGGGATCCCAGAAATTATATTTGGGAGATTTTTAAGAACTAAAAGCAAATAAAGTCAGTAGAGCACTAGTTTTAGTCAAATCTAGTTCCTCAAAGGGCTTCTGTCTACAACCTGACCTGTAAAATATGAAGCACTTACACTGCATCTTGGCGTGTTTATATTGAGCCTGAGACAACATCTTTCTAGAAATTTGAAGCTAAGAAGGATAAAGACCTTCAGTAGCCAGAAAAAACAGGTTTTATTTTCACTCCACTTTCCAGCATTAAAGCTTGGTTCCGATCTTTAGATCTTCAACAACACTATCAAAATTAAGAGGCAGAGATGTTTCTGTTTCTCTGTAAAAGCCACAGAAACAGGCATTGATTTTGTCCCCTTTTTCACTAAGTGGGAATCACATCACAGTACTGAAGTCTTCTGTATCACTTGAGTTGAACATATGGAGTGGAGAAACTGGTTTCTTTTCACTATTTTCTGCCAAACTTTTGACCCCAAAATAACATTTAAATTGAAAGTGCACTTGGGTTTAAGCACAGGTGTCCAAGTCACTTTTATGGCCAGGTTTTCCATTTATTGTATCTGGGGGAAAAAAAAGGGGGGGGAAAGATGGTGAACATCAGCTACTTTTTCGACTATCTCACACAATGAAATTGTTCTGAGTGATTAGAATTCAAGTGAGTCAAAGAGTGTCAATTTTCATGAAGACTTCTACAGAATTCTCAAAATAGGATCACATGGAGTGCCCACACATGAGCCATGGGATGACACGGGTTAAAAGTAACTAATCCTGTACCCTACGCCCAGATCCACCAAATCAGGAACTCCAACGCTATCATTTGATGAAATGCATCTTGATAATTTTATGATCATTAAAATCTGAAAGCTACTTCACTGGGTTGTATGTTGGAGGGACACAGGAAAAGATATGAAACGGAGTCCTAAAGATCCTTGAATGAATAATATCAGAATTTCCTTCTCAGAAGCAAGTCAATTTAAGGATCTGAACCAAGAAGTGCTAGGGGATTGACTAACTACAAGGTTTTTCAAGAATCACTGCTCTGCTAATGAACTGTGAAGTAAGTCTATGAAATCCCCAAATCAGACTTATTTGGGATTTGTCCTTGGCAGAAGAGCAGTGTGGATAAAACGAGCTGCAGGCCACAGAAAATTACGTGACACCTATATTCAAAATCCATAGGTCTGAAAGACCAAGGAATTTAGAGAAGAATCCAGAGGGTGTGCCGATCAGTACGCATGACAATGTGAGAGTCAGTGTTGACTACGGGCAGGTCACAAATCTGAACTTTACAGGTATCTTGACTTAGTTTTTAAATTCAGGTGCTTTCTTTTTTTGCCCTTTATAAGTGATGCCTGTTCCTTTTGTTTTTATTTTCAGATGATCTGATGTGAAATAAAGAGAAACAAGAAATAGAATGCTTGACCTGGAAAAAATGGTTTGTTGTGCTTTCATGCTCTGGGAAGGCTGCAATTCATCTGAGTTATCAAATATCTCACAATGACACTGGCTGGCTCTCCTGCATTGCAGGCAGATTCTTTACCATTTGAGCCACAAGGGAAGCCCTGTGAAAATTTAATTCTTTTTCACAATTATTTTGGCTAAAGGTATTGCCTCCATGGTGTCAGAAACCCAGGTTCATTTTTTTTTAATATAATTGCTTTACAATGTTGTGTTAGTTGCTGCTGTACAACAAAGTGAATGAGCTATATGTATACATCTATCTTGGGCCTCCTCCCTCTTGCACCTCCTGCCAAACCCCCACTCCATCACTCTAGGTCATCACAAAGCCCCGAGCTAAGCTCCCTTTGCTATACAACAGCTTTCCAGTAGTCATGATTGAGGGCAGGAGGAGAAGGGGGCAACAGAAGATAAGATGGTTGGATGGCATCACCACCTTAATGGACCTGAGTTTGAGCAAACTCCGGGAGAGAGTGAAGGACAGGGAAGCCTGATGTGCAGACCATGGAGTGGCAAAGTGCCAGGCATGAGTTAGCAACTAAACAATGAACAAGTAAAACCTAATTTCTCATCTGCTACAAATCACATTAAGGTAGAGTCTTTTCATTTTTTTTTTCATTGTTACCTACTTAGTGATGAAAAATGGTATAACCAGGTGGGAGCACTAACTAATCACAAAACTGAGTGGGTGAATCCCTGATTCTTAGTTCAGAGCTGTTCTCATAACATCATACAGGCTCCTCTGAGGGGAATCTCTCTTCACTGAGATTTTACGGAAGGTCACTGTTATGTATAAAACAGATAACTAATGAGAACCAACTGTATAGCAGAGAGAACTCTACTCAGCGCCCTGTGGTGACCTTAAATGGGAAGGAAATCCAAAAGGAAGGAGATGTATGTACATGTATAGCTGATTTATTTTGCTGTACAGCAGAAACGAATACAACACCACAAAGCAACTATACTCCAATTTAGAAAAATAAATAAATAAAACAAACTAGCAACAATAACAAAAAATCAAACAACTAACTCAGACTCAGGGCTCAGAATCTGAATGTAGGAAGGAAGCACCAGACACATCTCCTTATTCTTCAGGAGACTGGGGCCAGGGAAAGTAAACAGAAAGATGTGGATAATGGAAACAAAGACATTGAAAACAAAACTTTTTCTGTGAAACAAGAATAAACGAGATTGGATAGTGCTCTCAAGTTCAAGAGGACTGTCAAGGGTCCACCATACCTATTTCCAAGACACCTGCCTTTAGCCACTCAACTGAAATTAACAAAACCAGACAGAAGGAAGCCTTCCATTTGGAGTTTTTACTGGCTCCAGGCAAGTCTGCATGGCTCTCGGCAGAACTATTTACATGGAATTACCCAGAATGCCTGACACCACAATAATTCCCTTCTGCCCTGGTGCAAATTCTACTGACAGCATTGAAACTCTGTCAAAGGAAAAAAGTAAATGATTCAGCAAATTGTTGACTTAAGACAGGGAAATAAACAACCAGAAGTTCTGCTGCATGCCAAGATACACTCCCAACCTGGCCAGGGAAAGCAAGCAAGGATCTTTTCCATTCAGAGGAGTTAAACAAAATATTCCTGAGTCAAGCAATCAGCAATGCCTGACTGACAAGTGGGCAGATGTTAAACATAAACCCGAAACACATATAGAGGAATTTGAGTTTTTTGTCTTTGTAGCTTTGTTACAAAGACTGCTGTCTCATGGTTCAGGATTCTTCCTGCAAAGAACCTTCAGATCTCTGATGGTGCAGTGAAAATAATATCAGTCTAAAAAATCAGAAAGCCAAGATTCTAACACAGGTTCTGACATTCTTTGTTCACTGATCCTGAGCCAAACCCTCAACCCTCTTGATGTCATTTCTAAGATTAGAGTATCTGACTGACTTGGTCCATATTTATTATAAAATCCCAGAATATTTTGGAATTTTAAACTTTTGAAACTGTCAGTCAACAGTATTCATGTAGCTTTTGTGGAAGGAGCATACTCTAGATAATTCACCAAATCCCCCTGAGCCTCAGTTTTCCCCATATGTGAAGTGGAATCACAACGGAAAAGCTATCTCTCAGATTTTAAAAATCAGGATTAAATCACAGTGCAGGATTGTTTTTCACTTTTTTCAGTTTTAAAAAATTAAACTCCATAGAAGAGTTGAAATTATAAGACACTAATACATCCATCACCAATGTTTAACATTTTGCCACATGCCCTTGCTATTTTTATACACATATACAATTATACATGTATGTATATTACTTTGATTGAAGTGTTTTTTTAATATTTGTTTTAATTTCTTTATTTGGCTGTATCAGTTCTATTTATCTGACTATATCAGGGAAGCCTGGCAAGCTGCAGCCCATGGTGTCCCAAAGAGTTGGACACAACTGAGCAACTGAACTGAACCAATAATGTCTATAGGATCTAGTTTCCTGACTAGGGATTGAACCTGGGCTTCTAGCATTTGGAGGGCAGAGTCTCAGCCACTGGACCACCAGCGAAGTCCATTACTGAACCATTATTAAACTAACTTGCAGACCCTATAATATTTGACTCTTAACTATATCATCATCATCATCTCTGAAGAGCAATGAGACATTCTCCTCTATAACCATAAGATCATTAAACATTCAAAAAGTTTAACATTGATCAAATCTTATTAACTGGTACACAGTGCATATTCCAAATTCTCCATTTTAATCGTGTTTGGTTGCCATAGCTGCTCATTCTCTTTTACCCTAAATTAAGCCCTCCGTTTCATGTTTGTTTCTCTCTGGTGCCTCACTATATTGACTGTCTTTTGGTTTCTTTCTAATTTTTAAGCATTCAAACCCCTGGTTTTATAAAACATTCCACACAAAAAACATGAACAAATCTCCCCAATACAATGTTAAGACACTATAAAAGCAGACAAAACCTATTTATCTCTACTGCTAGCATTAAGGACAGCAGTTACCTGTAGGGGCTAGTGACTGAAAGGGAACAGGAGGCTGAGTTATCGACTTTCAATTTCTTAACCCAGGTGCTAATTATAGCATGTGTTCACATATTATTTAGGAAATCAATTATTTAACTAAGCAGTTATTTGTCAAAATTAATTAAGAAATTGAAAGAAATATAATAGAGTTGCTTTAATTCCCTACCTTCACTGTATAATGAATGAAGTAGTCAAACATATATGAATAGTGATGATTGGATTAACGTAATTAACAGAATTGTGTGAACAGACATATATTTAATTTAAATCACAAATTTAAAAATCATTCTTTTTTTAAGCCTTAAGGTATGACTTAAAAATTGTGTCTATTGGGATACAAACCTTCATTAAGTTCTGTAAATTAGTCACTGTACAGACCAATCTTTTTTTTCAAGATTTAGCTAGAGCAGAAATTTCAAAAATAACTTTACAACATCCTAACCATAGAAGTTGAAAGTGGTTATTCTAAGAGCATTCTAAGTTAAAGATTAAATACATAATAAAATACTATTTAGGAAGCCCATGGAAGTCAATGGGCTTGTTTGAATCTTTCTGCCAATGCAGGAGATATAGGAGATGTAGAGGAGGAAATGGCAACTCATTCCCGTATTCTGCCTAGAGAATCCTACGGACAAGGAGCCTGTCAGGCTTCAATCCACAGGGTCCCAAAGAGTTGGACATTACTGAACACAACAAGAAAGAAGGAACTATCTTAAATAAAAATATTATAAATCCACATAATAAATATAAGCATATATAAATCTGGATCTTTAATATGGATTTAAAATCTGGATCTAAAATGTGGATTTTTAATTAAATGCTGAATAACAATTTTTAATGATCAAGAATTCAAAAAAGAATATAGAGGCAGTTTTAAGGCAAATAGGAGGAAATGATAAAATGCAGCAAAAGTTAATTATTGAAAAAAATGTCAGAATCAAGAAACGTAAGCAAATCTAAGAGCTAATTCTTTAAAAAGAAATAGATGAAAACAAAAAAATTGTAATAAGTCTTATAAGAGAGTGATTGGAAATAGGTAACATATGTAAAGCTGTTTGCACAGGACCTAAGCTCTCAACACTATTATTATTATTATTCAAAAAGAAAATCAAAGCTATGGTAATATCTCTAGCAGCACATGTGAAAGAAATCAGAAAAGATTTAGAACCTTTGTTGGCTGGAATACTGTCTCAGAAGATACTGGGAAGCCCATGAAGGCATATCAGGCAGAGTCAGCCCCAGCTCTTGGTCAGTTAGAGGGCTATGGTCCCTGTGGGTTTCTGAGCAGAGAAGAGCAATTTGCAACCAGTGTATTGAAGAAATCGGTCACTGGGGTTTAACCATGAAGTGAATTTTCCAGTAACTACCCTCAACTTTGGTATGTTGACCCCCATCTTTCCTGCTGGATTGAGACTCATTTTATGATATCTGGACCAGAACCCATTTCTCTTCAGTCTTTCACAGTTATTACACCAGATTTGTATCAATAAAAAGAAAATATGACAATATCACACAAAATATTAGTTAATATATTTTTGAAATAGGACAAAATGAAGGATACACTTAGAATAAATTACAAAACGGACTCAAAAAGATATAGGAAACCAAAATAGATCAACAGAGACATAGGAAAAAAACATGCTTGAAATATAGTAGAAGCCTAAATGCTTTTAAAGGTAGATACTTTCAATTATTAAGGGACATCTTTCAGTAACTATTGAGGTTGTCTCACCAATATCTCACCTTTCCCTCCCTCACCATCAATAGCCCTGAGGAGTGATCTCACCAGTGCTCATCTTGTTCTAATTAATCAAGGCAAACACACCTTGCATGTGGGCTCAGTTATGTCCAATTCATTGTGACCCCATGGACTACAGCACACCAGGCCTCCCTGTCCATCACCAACTCCTGGAGTTTACTCAAACTCATGTCCATTGAGTAGGTATGCCAGTAGGTATGCCATCCTCTATCGTCCCCTTCTCTTCCAACCTTCAATCTTTCCCAGCATCAGGGTCTTTTCAAATGGGTAAGTTATTAGTATCAGGTGGCCTTCCATGAATATTCAGTCCTTCTGAATCAGTCCTTCTGAATATTCAGGACTGATTTCCTTTAGGATGGACTAGTTGAATCTCCTTGCAGTCCAAGGAGTATGTCAAGGCTGTATATTGTCACCCTGCTTATTTAACTTAGAGTACATCATGAGAAATGCTGGGCTGGATGAAGCACAATCTGGAATCAAGACTGCCAGGAGAAATCAAGGCAAAAGTTTCTTTATTGTCATGGTTGGATCAGTTGACCCATCTCTATTGTCATCAATTCATGGCCTTTGATGGTTAAAAAGTACAATGGACTCAATTCAAGACAATGAAACATAAAGCAGAAGCATTTTTTCCTATGAATTTCTCAAAATAAGACCTCCATCTTATGAAAGTTTAAAGAAGCCAGCCCTCTCTCTTCTGAACAATGTGATGTCTCAAATTGCCACACTTTGCCCCAGTGAAGGGAGCCAATTTGAAAAGTTTTTTCAACCAGAATGTAGAGTGGAGAAGTAAAAAGAAACCATATCATTGATGTGAGAGTATTGCTGAATCAACCAACATCCAAACCCACCCAACCTCTTTACCATCTTCCCTGGTGGCTCAGATGGTGAAGAGTCTGCCTGCAATGCAGGAGGCCTGGGTTTGATCCCTAAGTCAGGAAGATCCACTGGCAAGGTAAATGGCTACCTACTCCAGAATTCTTGCCTGGAGAATTCCATAAACAGAAGAAACTGGCAGGCAAACACATCTATTAAAAAATAAAACACTGTGAGTTAGTTTTCTTCTAAAATAAAAATCATTCTTTTAGAGCACAGAGAAAGATGGTATCTTCTGGTGAAGATAGTATAATCCTTTTTATAAAACAGAATGAAGAAAACAAATTAAAATTGCTAATGTAAAATACAAAACCCTAAATAAAATATTAGTAAATAGATTTCAATATGGTGTAAAGGATACTTCACTAAAGCTAAACAGGATCTCTGCTAAGATGATAAAGATGGTTTAATTTAAGTAGTGTTTGAAGATAATATTTCATGACAATAGTGACTTTTTCAAAATAATTACCATAGTAATTTTATAGACAAAACTTGAGTGCTGTTAACATCTCTTAGCTTGTTGGTTAATACTTACACATGCAAGGAGATTGGCAGACCCCACTCCACAGGGACAGGACTCTCCTAGAACTCATCATATGTATCTCCTCATGCGGCTGGTCATGTATTTGAATCTTTTGTTATATGCCTTTCCTGTTGTTGTTTAGTCACTAAGTGGTATCCAACCCTTAGTCCCCCCGATGCACTATAGTCTGCCAGGCTCCTCCATGCACGGGATTTCCCAGGCAAGAATACCAGAGTGGGTAGCCATTTCCTTCTCCAGGGCATCTTCTTGACCCCGGGATTGAACCCCTGTCTCCTGCTTGACGGGCTGATTCTTTACCATTGAGGCGCTAGGGAAGCTCATATTTGCTTTATTACATAATAAAATCGTAAATGTAAGTAGCTTCTTAAGATTTGTGTGCCATCATGCAAATAATCAAACTTGAGAAGGCCACTGTGGGACTTATGGCCAGTCATTTAGAAGTGATGGAGGCCCAGACCTACAATTGCATCTGGAACTGGGAGCAGTCTCGTGGGCCTGAGCCCTTAACCTGTGGGATGTGATGCTTTCTCTAGGTAGCCAGTGTCAGAATTGAATTAAATTGTAGGACATCCAGCTGGTGTCAGAGAATTGATCCATATGAGAAAAAGCCTTGTGTCTGATGTCAGAAGTGAAGTGGTGTCATTGTGTAAAAGAAATAGAGCTTTTCCTTTCAGAAGGTAATGAAAGATTTTTAAAAATAAAACATAAAAAGAATGGATCATAAAGGCAAAGACTGCTAAACCTATCCATGGAAAATTAAGAATTTGAGTTCATCAATCAAAATACATCATAAAGAGAGAGAAAAGTCATGCCATAAATAGAAAGAATATATTTGCAACTTATAATGACAAAAAAATTAGAATAAAAAAGGAGTACCTGTGATTCAATTAGAAAAAGCTTTTCTAAAAAAGAGAAAAATAAGCAAAGAATTTAAACGTTGATCAGAAAACATGAATAACCTCCAAACATGTGAAAAGTGCTTTAACTCACTCAGTAATGAGCAAAATTATAATTAAAATAACCTTGAAATAACATTTCATATTCATCTTATAAGTAAAACTTAAAAACTCAGAAATCCAAAATGTTGTCCAAGTTAAAAATTAGAAAATTTTGTTAACTGCTGGAATAAAAGAAAGCTAGAATAACTACTTTGGGAAACATTTTGTTTTTTATCCAGTAAAACTGAACATATTTCTATCCCAATACCCAACAACTTGACTCCTCAACATATTCCCTAGAGATAATTTACATATTTGCTCCAGGAAACTTGTCATCTACAAGAATGTCCAAAGCAATATTGTGTACAATTGCAAAATGACAAAAAAAAAAAAAAACCTGAAAACAATCCAAAGAATCATTAAGAATATATAATAGATGAAGTAATGGGAAACTTACCATATTGCAGAGCAAATTAATTATGATTAATTTGTCTTTATAATTTAAAACTATACATTGTTGAATGAAAAACATGGGACAAAAAAGGCACAATGTGGTTTTACATTTATATAAAGTTCAAGTACGAGACAAGCTAAACAGTGTATTAAGTAGGAATACACATATATTTGCAAGCTTGCAAAGAAGAGGAAGAAAGTGATAATCACCAAAGTCAAAAGTCTGATTACCTTGGGGAATTGGAGAAAGTTACATGACTAGGGGACAGCCAATTATCAGCATTGGTTTCATGTGGATGGAAAATATTTTAAAACAAAAATAAGTGACATGATTCAAAATTTGGGAGGGAAATCATATATAAAATCTTTCCAGCAAATGATATGTTAAAAATGATTACAATAGTCAAAACGTTAACATAAGCTATCAAAGAGACTTTATCAATCAAGAAAGAAAGCATTAAGACTCATCCAAAGTCAAGTGGGCAAAGGTGATAACTAAACCATTCCCAGAAGAATAAATACAAAGCACATGAAAAAAAATCAACCTCAGTAATTAAAAAATACAATTAAAGCAAAGTGCAAGGATATTTCTGTCAAATCAGCAGAAAAATTTAAATGATAAGTGACACATTTGAGGGTGGGAATGTCCTAGACTCCTGGAGTAATATAAACTAGCAAATTCTTTCCAGAAGAAAGAAATTTATTAAAATATTGCAAAAGGCCAGTAATTCAACTTTTAAGACTCCCAAGTATGCAGCTAATATTTATAATTAAATCACTTTGCTGTCCACCTGAAACTATCACATTGTTAGTTGGCTATGCATGCTCAGTGGATCAGTCATGTCTGACTCTGTGACCCCATGTACTGCATCCTTCCAGGCTCCTCTGTCCAAAGGATTTCCTAGACAAGAATACTGGAGTGGGTTGCCATTTCTTCCTCCAGGGGATCTTCCCAACCCAGGGATCAAACACACATGGATTCTTTGTGTGTGTGTGTATATGTATATACACACATATATAGCACACATATCTGGGTTACTATATACATATATATAGCACACATATCTGGGTGTATAGCATATATATGATATATGTGAATGTAATTATATACATATATACACATTTATACAAGAGGCTAAGAAATATGGTAAATTGCCCAAGGTAGGGTCTTCTATTTTGTTCTCACTTTATTTCTAAAGCTTTTATAGTCAGAAAAATAAAATATTTAGAAACCCAATTGACATTATATGTGATAGTCCCACCCTATAGTATTTATAATTTAAGGTAAATCGATGCACAAACATATCTCTGGAAAGGATTTGTTTATTCTGCTGCACTCAGATTCTAAGGATCAAGACGGAGCATTGACCCAGGAGAGGGTTCATCTTTGAAGATGGTACACAAAAGACACGCTAGAGGGTGACGGTGATGACAGTAATAATAATAACTGTACCATGGATACAGAGTGTTACTATTGACATAGCACTTTCAGGCACAATATCACTTCTAATCACTAGTCTAATGGAAAACACTCACAGCCCAGCACACATGCCATCTGTCTACACCACTCCAGCCCAGCATTTGCTGTGGTGGAACACAAGAAAGAAGAAGATAAGCACATGCTTTCAAGGAGTTTGCAGTCTGGTTAAGGAGATAAAGCATGCGCCCAATAAATGCTATGTGATGAGACTGAAAACATTAATGTAAGTGGGCTTTCCAGTTTTTCTCCTTTCCTGCCTGCAAAAGAGAACTTGCTTTACTTGCTCTGTGTGTTTCTCTTCTCCACTCTCCAAAGAGAATTCAGCAACTGCCAGGCCATTTCTGTGCTGTAGCTGAAACGTTTCTCTGAACTTTAGTAATCTAGAACTGGAAGACAGGATTAGCCATCCAGGAGGTTGTTTACAGAGAAAGGAATAGAGAAGTTTAACACAATTTTGGGGCTGTGTATGAGTTACGGTGGTGGAAGAAAAAAAATGACATTTTCAGAGGAGATGGTATAGTGTAGAAGACGCCTATCTTCTGGGATCTTTGAGAAACAGTAAAAACTAACTTGAGTCAAGAGAAAATGCTTTTGGTTAATAGATTCTTTCTTTGACCATAGCATCAATCTGAGCCTAGATTTGAGCTCAGTGTTAAGAGTAATAATTTGGAGTCCTTTCTATGAAGAGGGAAACGTACTTAACCAAAGAAGCATCTCTTCTTTTCCTGTGTCACGGCAGTTTCAGCTTTTGTCACCAGGTGTAATTTGAGGTCAGAGAGGTTGGTGGACTTCTAAGGTGATCCCCAATGAGCTCTATCTCCTGTATTTGCACCCTTGTATATTAATAATACCCTCTTCTTGAGTATAAGCTGGAACTAGTGACTTGATCCTCATTGACAGTAAAGGTGATGAGATAACAATTCTGTGACTAGATTACAAAAGCTGGGACTCCCATACTGCTTGCATTCTCTCTGTTGCCTTATCACACAGTTGTAGACATATAGTACAGCTGAAACATCAAGAAAGCAAGAGACCCACATGGCAAGGAACGCAGGGCAGGCAAAAGCAATGAGAAATCAAGACCTCCTGAATGAGCCTGTAGGCATCTCCTTACTAACTTGAGCCTTGCGATGTCTATAGACCAACTGACCCCTTGATTGTGCCCAGTGAGTGATTTCTGGAGCACTGGACCTAGTCCAGCAATGCCCAGACTCCAACCCACATAAGCTAAGGGAATATATATGTGTAGTTTAAAGCACTATTTGATGGTCATTTGTAACTTAGCAATGCAGTTATATTTGATTGACAATGAATGATTAATGCAGTTATATATATTTACCTCTTCCTTCATTTTGCTCTTTCTCTCAGACATTTCTCATTTCTACTCCAAATCAAGTCTCCTCCAAATCCTTACCCTCTTTCTAATGTAACTTTCCCATTTGGATTACTTGGACCCTAAACCTGAACGTGAGGAACAAGATGCCAGGCTGGAATAGGTCTCCAAGGTGGAAGAAAAGGGTATGTTGGTCACGGCCATCCACCTCGTCCATGAACCCACCAGAACAACTGCTCTGCCCTCAGAGCTCCTTATCCACACCTGCTTCCCCATAAGACAAAGAAACAAAATGATGGCATCTCTAACACAGATGCAGAGAACACAATCACGGACACCAGCGGGGGAAGAAAAGGGTGCGGTGAATTGGGAGAGTGCAACTGACATGTATACACTGTTGATTTGGTGAATGAAACAGACAACCAGTGAGAACCTACTGTACAGCTCAGGGGGACCCGCTCAGGGCTCTATGCGGACCTAAGTGGAAAGGAGGTCCACAGTAGAGGGGATTTATGTACATGTATATCTGATTCACTTGCTGTATGGTAGAAATGAACACAACATGGTAAAGCAGCTATACTCCAATAAAAATGAATGGAAAAAAAAAAAAACTATCGCAGCTCTATCGAGACCTTCAAAATTCCAAGACAGGCCAGGAGATGCAGACCACAGCAAAAGTCCCGCGCATCACTTTCTTTGCAGATCATTAAAACGAGACACATCCTACATCATTTTCACCGAAGTATTCATGGAAATGATCAAGATGCATCTATGGATCTAATTGCCAGCATCTGTTGGATTATCCAAAAAACAAGAGAGTTCCAGAAAAAACAACTACTTCTGTTTTATTTATTTATTTTTTTTTACTTCTGTTTTATTGACTATGCCAAAGCCTTTGACTGTGTGGATCACAACAAACTGTGGAAAATTCTTCAAGAGATGGGAATACCAGACCACCTGACCTACTTCTTGAGAAACCTGCATACAGGTCAGGAAGCAACAGTTAGAACTGGACATGGAACAACAGACTGGTTCCAAATAGGGAAAGGAGTATGTCAAGGCTGTATATTGTCACTGTGCTTATTTAACTTATATGCAGAGTATATCATGAGAAACACAGAGCTGGAAGAAGCACAAGCTGGAATCAAGATTACCAGAGAAACATCAATAACCTCAGATATGCAGATGACACCACCCTTATGGCAGAAAGCGAAGAACTAAAGAGCTCTTGATGAAAGTGAAAGAGGAGAGCAAAAAAGTTGGCTTAAAACTCACCATTCAGAAAACTAACATCATGGCATCTGGTCCCATCACTTCATGGCAAGAAGATGGGGAAACAGTGACACACTTTATTTTGGGGGCTCCAAAATCACTGCAGATGGTGACTGCAGCCATGAAATTAAAACATGCTTGCTCCATGGAAGGAAAGTTATAACCAACCTAGACAGCATATTAAAAAGCAGAGACATTGCTTTGCCAACAAAGGTTCATCTAGACAAAGCTATGTTTTTTGCAGTAGTCATGTATGGATGTGAGAGTTGGACCGGTGCACCGGGATGACCCAGAGGGATGGAATTGGAAGGGAGGTGGGAGGGGGGTTCTGGAAGGGAAACACATGTATATCCATGGCGGATCCATGTCAATGTATGGCAAAACCAACATGATAATTTAAAGGAAAAAATTAATTAATTAAAAAAATAAATAAACAGCCATAACTAATTAAATAAATAAATAACAAAGGGGGAAAAAAAAAGAAAGAAAGAAAGCTGAGCACCGAAGAATTGATGCTTTTGGACTATGGTGTTCGAGAAGACTCTTGAGAGTCCCTTGGACAGCAAGGGGATCAAACCAGTCAATCCCAAAGGAAATTGACCCTGAATATTCATAGGAAGGACTGAGGCTGAAGCTGAAGCTCTAGTACTTTGGCCACCTGATGCAAAGAACTGACTCATTTGAAAAGACCCTGATGCTGGGAAAGACTGAAGGTGGGAGGAGAAGCGGACGACAGAGGATGAAATGGTTGGATGGCATCACCAACTCACTGGACATATGTTTGAGTAAACTCCAGGATTTGGTGATGGACTGGGAGACCTGGTGTGCTGCAGTCCATGGGGTCACAAAGAGTCATGACTAAGCAACTGAACTGAACTGAACTGAATGGGCTGTGGACTAAGTCATATCCAACTCTGCGACACTATGGACTGTAGCTTGTCAGGCTCCTCTGTCCATGGGATTCTCTAGGAAAGAATACTGGAGCAGCCTGCCATGCTCTCCTCCAAGGGATATTCCCAACCCAGATATTGAACGCCCGTCCCCTGAATTGGCAGGTGGGTTCTTTGCCACTAGCTCTTCCTGGGAAACCCAGGGCATATATAAGACATTTTAAAACCATGTTCTCTGGTAACTATGCAAAATAGAATAGGCATTGACTGATGCATCCTATGTCTTTATCTCAGCTGGTCCACCATGTTAGACAGCTCTTCCAGGTTGGCCACCCCAGTAGGATTTGTCCAAAAGAATAAGAATAACTGTGTGTCTCTAGCTTGTGCTACCTTGAAAGGATGGTAAGTAGCTCTGAAATGTGAAGTATGAAGGATGTTGTCCTGTTCTTCCTCCACAGTTCATGATCAGGAAGCAAATACACAGGGATAGAAAGAAGGCAAAAACAAAAAACAAAAAACAAAGCAGCAGAAAGCAAGGGAAACCAGATACCAGATGCTCTATCTAGTACAACAAATTGCAAATCCTTATTTCTTCATCACCTTCTATAAACTTGTTGCTGTAGGAACACAAACCCGCAGAAAACATGTCTAATGCTTGAAAGAACTCAGTCTTGCCATAAAGTTAAGATCATACTAAATACTATATGATCCTGCAATCCCACTTCTGGGCATATATCTGCAGGAAACTCTAATTTGAAAAGATACATGTATCGTCAATGTTCACTGCAGCACAGCTTACAGTTGCCAAGATATGGGTGCAACCTTAACGTCTATCAACAGATAAATGGGTAAAGAAGAAGCAGTACATATGTACAATGGAATATTACTCAGCCATAAAAAAGAATGAAGTAATCCCGTTTGTAGCAACATGGCTGGATAGAGATTTTCATAAGTGAAGTAAGTCAGAGAGAGAAACAAATATCATGTATCATTTATATGTAGAATCTTAGAAAAATTATAGAAATGAATTTATTTACAAAACATAAACAGACTCACAGACATAGGGGGGAAAAGGCGTACAGTTACCAAAGGGGGGTGGAGGGTAGGAGAAGACACAATTAAAAGTTTGGGATTAACATATATACACTACTATATACAAAATAGGTAAACAACAAGGATCTACTATGTAACACAGGGAAATATACTTAATGCTTCATAAAAACCTGTAATAGAAATGAATTTGAAAAAGAATATATGTAAACATATATATGGGTTTCCCTGGTAGCAGAAATGGTAAAGAATCTGCCTGCTATGCAGGAGACCTGGGTTCAAACCCTGGATCAAGAAGATCCCCCAGAGAAGGAAATGGCTACCCAATCCAGTATCCTTGCCTGGAGAATTCAGGACAGAGAAGCCTGGCGGGCTACAGTCCATGGAGCTGCAAAGAGTCAGACACAACTGAACAGCAAACACACACACACACACATACATGTGTGCGGGTATGAATGGCTTTGCAGTACATCTGAGATTACTACAACAGAGTAAATTAACAAGGCTTCAATAACTTTTTAGTTTAAAAAAAGGACTATAAAACAAGTAGTCTAGCATTGTCCTTTCTTTCAATTTCCACCCAATCTGTACACAAGTCCTGTCAATTCCACCTGTAAAATTGAGGACCCTCCCTCCACTCTTACTGTTTCTGCATGAGTCCAAGTTATGATCTCCCCCTAAATGACTCTAGAAACCTCTTTACCAGTACTTTCTGCTTCCCATCTACATGCTACACCATATGAGAGCTGTGTTTTTAGGATCTCCGAAGTAGTGCCATAACACAGAATTGCTAACATGCCTCTAAGTCCCTTTAGAATGCAGCTTCTCTCTCTGCTCTCTGACCACCTCATGCCCCTATCATGGATGCACTGTAATCTAGCTCTGCTCATTTTCTCGTTAAACAAACCAAGCTCTCTCTGCCTTAAAGGCTTTCATACTTGTATGTCTCTCTGCCCAAAACATTCTACCCCTCTACCGAACTCACTCACACTCACTACTGAGTTTAACCAATGTGTCACCTTCTCAGACTTTATGACCCTCCAATCTTAATCACGATTTCCTTTCATTATCTCTAAAATCTATTTTTTCATAATACATCACAATTTACAGTAATATAGCCAAGAGTGCATGGAATTATCCCATGCATGCCTTCTCCACTAGATTATAAACTCTATGAGAACAGGGTCCAAAAATATTCTGTTCACCCCACTATCTTCAAATAAATGAATGATAATCTTCCTCTTAGAAATTTCCATAAATTTTCCCCATATCTACCTGCTACTCAGTATTTGTATTTTATATATACCCAGTATTTATATTGTTACTTGAATATATGCCTGTTCTTCTAAGAAAAAAAAATTATGAGTTCCTTGAAAACTGAATCTGTGTCTTATCAATCTCTATATTCACCTTAGGTCTAGCAAAACCCTCTATGGAGTTGACACTGATGTATATGACGGAACAACTGAACTGTGCCTTGTGAGTCATTAGAGATGGTTTTACAGTGTTCTGGCTAAATATATTCAAGAATGTGATCTTTTCACGCCTTTTTATGTTTATAATAGTGATGGCTCATGAAATGCTGCAAGCCAGTATGATAGGATTTAGATATGCTGACTCACAATGACTCAGTAAGCTAATAATACTCCCATACTAAGGGTATTACAATGGATTTGGGATTTTTTTAAGTGCCTTTTATGAAGGGGGGAAAAGTTTTCATCTCTGTACTACAAATGGGAGATATTCTAGGAAAATGTATCTTGATAAGTGAGAGAATACTTTTCAATGCTGTCTCTTCTTCTGTAGTTCCTCTATTTTAAACTGGAAGTTTTCAAAATGTCCTACAAACTTGTTATTTCTGTGACATTGTCCAAAACATATGGGTGAAACTGTTTTATTTAAATGAATATCTGCAAATGTCTCTGAAAAGGAGAAGTCAGCAAAGATATATTTACTGTGAAGTTAAAAAAGCTTAAGCTTCAAATCACATACTAATAGACTCCTTCCTATTGTCATAAAATGTACAGAACTGGGAATTTTAATAACCATAGGTTAACCTTCTGTCTTCTCTCTGACAACACAATTTTCCACTCTCCTCCATCAAGTTTCCTTTCCTGTAATGTGGCAACATGGTGCCCATGCCTTTCGGGCATCACACTCTGGAGGAGTTGGGGTATACTTAGTTTCTGGTTAGTGGTATGTATAGATAAGGTTCATAGTGAATCTATGTATAGTTACATCATAGCTACCATCCTGGTGCAGAAAGAGCTCCCAATAACTCCCCTACTTCCAGTTGTGCTGACTCACCCAATGATGTGCTAAGAAAGTCGGGCCTGTAATTCTACTGTGTTCCAAACACGTCCTAGAGCACCTGGCAGTGAAAGTAGGTCTGGAAGGAGAGGAGAGGCATAAGGTTTGAAATGAGCTCTTTTTTTTTTTTTTATGTTGGTGGGGTTTGGCAGCATTTTACCTGTATGATGTATTATGTCTTCTGTCTAAACAGGTACTCACTTTTGTAAGTATTTTTATATTTATAATTTGTAATATTTTTCTCATAGAGCAGTGACCCCAAAGTACCTTTTAGGCACTAGGAATCATTTTTGCAGAAGACAATTTTTCCATGGACTGGGGAGGAGGGGGAAAAGTTTTGGGATGATTCAAGTGCATTACATTTATTGTGCACTAACAACAAACTGGTTCCAAATAGGAAAAAGAGTACGTCAAGGCTGTATATTGTCACCCTGCTTATTTAACTTGTATGCAGAGGACCTCATGAGAAACACTGGGCCTGAAGAAGCACAAGCTGGAATCAAGATTGACGGGAGAAATATCAATAACCTCAGATATGCAGATGACATCACCCTTATGGCAGAAAATGAAGAGGAACTAAAAAGCCTCTTGGGAGTGAAAAAGGAGAGTGAAAAAGTTGGCTTAAAGCTCAACATTCAGAAAACTAAGATCATGGCATCTGGTCCCATCACTTCATGGCAGATAGATGGGGAAACAGTGGAAATAGTATCAGAATTTATTTTGGGGGGCTCCAAAATCACTGCAGATGGTGATTGCAGCCATGAAATTAAAAGACACTCCTTGGAAGGAAAGTTATGACCAACCTAGACAGCATATTTAAAAGCAGAGACATTACTTTACCAACAAAGGTCCATCTAGTCAAGGCTATGGTTTTTCCAGTGGTCATGTATGGAGGTGAGAGTTGGACAGTGAAGAAAGCTGAGCGCTGAAGAATTGATGCTTTTGAATTGTGGTGTTGGAGGAGACTCTTGAGAGTCCCTTGGACTGCAAGGAGATCCAACCAGTCCATCCTAAAGGAGATCAGTCCTGGGTGGGTGTTCCTTGGAAGGACTGATGTTGAAGCTGAAGCTCCAGTACTTTGGCCACTTCATGCGAAGAGTTGACTCATTGGGAAAGAGCCTAATGCTGGGAAGCATTGGGGGCAGGAGAAGAAGAGGACGACAGAGAATGAGGTGGTGGAAGGGCATCACTGACTCGATGGACATGGGTTTGGGTAGACTCCGGGAGTTGGTGATGGACAGGGAGGCCTGACATGCTGCAATTCATGGGGTCGCAAAGAGTCAGACATGACTGAGTGACTGAACTGAACTGAACTGAGCTTATCTCTATTATTATTATATCAGCTCCACCTCAGATCATCAGGCGTTAGATACTGGTGGTTGTGGACCCCTGTTATAGAGGATCCCCAAATTCAAGTGAAGTCCCCACAAAGGCTGGATTTACTTCCAGCTCCAGAGCATCTACAAAACAGCTTTACCCAGAGTAAGAACTATCACACACATCAGGGAACTATCACACACATCAGGCTTATTAAATAATCTCTCTGGAAAGAACACCAGATCTTAGACCAGATTTATTGAATTAGCCTCCAACCAGGGAGCTAAGATAGTGCCATCTACTTGTTGTTCCTTTAAGTTACCCCCACAATGACCTGACCAAATGACTATTCAAGTCAACAGTCATTGAGTGAGTGACTGCTAAGTTGCTTCAGTCATGTCTGACTCTTTTCAACCCCGTGGACTGTAGCCCACCAGCCTTCTCTGTTCATGGGATTCTCCAGGCAAGAATACTGGGGTGGGTGGCTATGCCCTTCTCCAGGGGATCTTCCAGACCCAGAGACTGAAATCGTCTCTTATATCTCCAGCATTGGCAGGCAGGTTCTTTACCATTCTCCTGTGTCTCCTGAAAGAGTTCTTTGTCCTTGGTAATTACTCAGAAATGAGAAAAATGTGGGGAGGGGAATTCCCTGTCATTCTAAAACATGGCCAGAAGAAGAATAATGGTAAACTCTGGGCCTTGCAGGCTTAAATACAAGAAAATATGAAGAATTCAGTCTTCTCTATTCTCCACAGTCCCTTCCATGAGAACAAATTACAAATTTAATCAAATTGTTTTCCTCCTAACTCACAGAAGAATTTTATGCAGCAGTAGTTCCTCAGTGCACATCCAGTGGGTCCCATTTAGACCACTGAGCCCACACACAAAGTAGAGCATGACATCTCTTGTTAAATCCACGGCTACAGCTATTTGTTGTTGCTGTTTAGTCCCTAAGTCTTGTCTGACTCTTTTGCGACCCCATGGACTGTAGCCCCCCAGGCTTCTCTGTCAATGAGATTCATGACGCAAGAACATTGGAGTGGGTTACCATATCCTTCTCCAGCTTATAAGCATAATTTAAAGAAAAACATCTTTTAGAGACTCTGCTATCTAAAGAGAGAAAAAATGTGGCAACTTCATGTAAATAGAATTAAATAGCTTTTACTCTCATGATCTTCTACTGACTTCAAGCAGTTTGTGTGAGTTTATCTGCAGCAATATTTTTCAAACACATTTTTCTCTTTTCTTTTTTGAAAGACTGTTTTTTTAGCTTTTTTCGCCCCCAAAGAGTTGGACAACTGCCACCATTATCTAATGTGAAAACACTTTAATTACCCCAAAACAGAAACTTCATACCCATTAGCAGCTGGTTCCCATCTTCTACTCCCCCCAGCTCCAGGCAACCATTAATCTATTGATACTTTCTGTCTCTATGGAGTTTACTGTTCTGGACATAATCAATAAAAGGAATCATAAAATATGTGCCCCTTTGTGTCTTTGGCTTCTTTCACTTAGCATGTTTTCAAGGCTTCTCCATGCTGTAGCACGTGTCAGTACTATGTTCCTTATCATGATATTCACTGGATGGATGGATATACCATATTTTGCTTATTCTTTCATCAGCTATTGGGCTTTTAGTTTATTTCTATTTGTTGGCTCTTACAATGCTATCATTAATATCCATGTACAAGTTTGTGTGTGGATATATGTTTTCATGTCTCTTGCAAGTATTCCCAGGAGTAAAATCATTGGGTCACATGGTAACTTTATTTTTAAAAATTTAGGGGCTTCCCTTGTGGCTCAGTGGTAAAGAATCTGCCTGCCAGTGCAGGGACATGGATTCAGTCCCTAATCTGGGAAGATCCCATATGCCTCAGAATAACTTAGCCCATGAGCCAAAGCTATTGAGCCTGTGCTCTAAAGCCTGGGAGATGCAACTACTGAGTCCAGATTCTGCAACTACAGAAATCTGCACCACATGGCCTACAGCCAATGGTCCTCAATGAGGGAAGCCAATGCAGTGAGAAGCCAGAGCATCACAACTAGAGAGCAGCCCCGCATCAAAGACCCAGCTCAGCAATAAACAAAATACATACATAAATAAAAATTCAAAAAACTGTCAGATTGTTTTCTAAAGTGGCTGTGTCATTTTATATTCTCAACAACAGTATACCGGGGGTCCAATTTCTCCATATCCTTGTCAACATTTGCTATTGTCTGTCTTTTTAATTTTACTTATATTAATGAGTGGAAGTGATAAATAGATTTAAGGGATTAGGTCTGATAGACAGAGTGCCTGATGAACTATGGATGGAGGTTCGTGACATTGTATAAGAGACAGGGATCAAGATGATCTCCAAGAAAAAGTAATGCAGAAAAGCAAAATGGCTATCTAAGGAGGCCTTGCAAATAGGTGCGAAAAGAAGAGAAGAGAAAAGCAAAGGGGAAAGGGAAAGATATACTCATTTGAATGCAGAATTCCAAAGAATAGCAAGGAGAGATAAGAGAGCCTTCCTCAGTGATCAGTGCAAAGAAATAGAGGAAAACAATAGAATGGGAGAGACTAGAGATCTCTTCAAGAAAATTAGAGATACCAAGGGAGCATTTCATGCAAAGGGCTTGATAAAGGACAGAAATGGTATGGACCTTACAGAAGCAGAAGATATTAAGAAGAGGTGGCAAAAACTGTGCAAAAAAGATCTTCATGACCCAGATAATCATTATGGTGTGATCATGCACCTAGAGCCAGACATTGTGGATTGTGAAGTCAAGTGGGGCTTAGGAAGCATCATTAGTGGAGGTGATGGAATTCCAGTGGAGTTATTTCAAATCCTAAAAGATGATGCTGTGAAAGTGATGCACTCAATATGCCAGCAAATTTGGAAAACTCAGCAATGGCCACAGGACTGGAAAAGGTCAGTTTATGTTCCTATCCCAAAGAAAGGCAATGCCAAACAATGCTCAAACTACCACACAATTGCACTCATCTCACACGCTAGTAAAGTAATGCTCAAAATTCTCCAAGCCAGGCTTCAGCAATACATGAACCGCGAACTTCCAGATGTTCAAGCTGGTTTTAGAAAAGGCAGAGGAACCAGAGATCAACTTACCAACATGCACTGGATCATTGAAAAAGCAAGAGAGTTCCAGAAAAACATTTATTTCTGCTTTATCAACTATGCCAAAGCTTTTGACTGTGTGGATCACAATGAACTAGAAAATTCTTCAAGAGATGAGAATACCAGACCATGTGACCTGCCTCTTGAGAAACCCCAAGAAGGTTTCTTAGGTCAGGACGCAACAGTTAGAACTGGACATGGAACAACAGACTCACTCCAAATAGGAAAAGAAGAACACCAAGTCTGTATATTGACATCTTGCTTATTTAACTTATACGCAGAGTACAACATGTGAAATGCTGGGCTGGGTGAAGCACAAGCTGGAATGAAGATTGCCAGGAAAAATATCAATAACCTCAGATATGCAGATGATACCTTATGGCAGAAAGTGAAGAAGAACTAAAGAGGCTCTTGATCAAAGTGAAAGAGGAGAGTGAAAAAGTTGGCTTAAAGCTCAACATTCAGAAAACTAAGATCATGGCATCTGGTCCCATCATTTCATGGCAAATAGATGTGGAAACAGTGGCTCACTTTATGTTTTGGGGCTACAAAATCACTGCAGGTGGTGACTGCAGCCTTGAAATTAAAAGACACTCCTTGGAAGGAAAGTTTTGATCAACCTAGATAGCATATTAAAAAGCAGAGACATTACTTTGCCAACAAAGGTCCATCTTGTCAAGGTGATGTTTTTTCCAGTAGTCATGTATGGATGTGAGCATTGGACTATAAAGAAAGCTAAGCACCAAAGAACTGATGCTTTTGAACTGTGGTGTTGGAGAAGACTCGAGAGTCCCTTGGACTGCAAGGAGATCCAACCAGTCCATCCTAAAGGAGATCAGTCCTGGGTGTTCATTGGAAGGACTGATGTTGAAGCTGAAACTCCAATACTTTGGCCACCTGATGCAAAGAGCTGATGCTGGGAAACATTGAGGGCAGGAGGAGAAGGGGACAACAGAGGAAGAGATGGCTGAATGGCATCACCAACTCAGTGGACACGAGTTTGGATAAACTCCAGGAGTTGGTGATGGACAGGGAGGCCTAGCGTGCTGTGGTTCATGCTGTCGCGAAAAGTCAGACACGACAGAGCAACTGAACTGAACTGAATGAATGTGAAGTGGTATCTGTTGGTGATATTGATTTGCATTCCAAATACTTCTAGTTTTGCATATATGTTAGCATTTCAACTTTCACCTACTTTTATGTCTGATGGATTGTTTCTGAATTTGTTTACACATAGTACAATACAAATGGAGGATATGTTGTTTAAAACATCCTCTAAAGTTGTTTTAAATTCAAGAAAAAAGGGCTAAGACTTTCTTCTAAGATGTCACAGAATGATTCTTTTTACTCTCTTGGAGTTCATATATACCACTGGGAAACTAAAAGATGAAGAACATTTAAAATAAGAATTCTGCTGAAGACCAAGGATTTTAATATCATTTCAACAGCATTTATTTATTGAGAGCTCATTACCTGTGAAGCATTCTACTAAGTATTTTCCAGAACATGAATACATAAAAGAAAGTCCATAAAGTCAGATGTCATAGTCTAATTTATGTCATAACCAAGGTTCTCTTGATACACATTTCTTTCTTTTAAATTTGGAGCATGTGACCACATTACATGAACAATAATTCATGGTGCAATTAAACACAGCAAAACTAATCTGGCATATCTTAATAATATAGACAATAATTAGTGGGTATGTAAGAAGCCATGAAACGTTATAATTCACTTAAGTTTCATCAACTTAGTACCACACAACTCAGCTTTCCTTTGTACATATGTACCTCTTCTTTATAATTATTAACTGGTGTTTGCCATCTTTTCTCTCTAGTTGTCCTCCAGATATTTTCTTTCAACTCTTCCAAATTTTTAGTGCAATGTGTTTAAAGGTAGATTTATTTTTTACTTGTGTGAAGAATTGATTTCGCCTACCTACCAAGAACGGATAGGCTACCCACTCCAGTATTCTTGGGCTTCCCTTATGGCTCAGCTGGTAAAGAATCTGCCTGCAGTGCGGGAGACCTAGGTTCAACCCTTGGGTGGGGAAGATCCCCTAGAGAAGGGAAAGGCTACCCACTCCAGTATTCTGGCCTAGAGAATTCCATGGACTGTTTAGTCCATGGGGTCATAAAGAGTTGGACATGATGGAACGATGTTCACTTTCACTTTCACCTACTGTTGATAAGGTGTCCCTTGTAGCTCAGATGGTAAAGAATTCACCTGCAGTGCAAGAGACCCCAGTTTGATCCCTGGGTCGGGAAGAACCTACAGTTAAGTTTCACAATGTTCATCAAATCTGAAGAGTTCTCTTTCATTTTGTCTTCAAATATTGCTTTTAAGTTTTTTCTAAACTCTTTAGTTAATAATTAAACAATGCAAGTGAGAAAAGAATGACTGGTTTGAAGCAAAAAAAAAATTCTGCATAATAATGAGAAAAAAATCAGTAATAATATTAGCAAGAAAAATAAAATAAATTTAAATTAACTGTGAAAACAAAATGATGTTGGTGTAAAACATCCTGAATTTTATGCATGCTTCTTAGGAACAGTGGTAATTAGTATACTTGTTCAGATTCCTTTACCTCTAAGTAATCTCACCTAAAGAATAGCATGGGCTAGTTGAACTCACAATGAAGTCAGCCTATGTGCAAACAAATATGATGCGACCTAGCTACTGCTCTAGTTACGAGGATGGACATGGGGGAATCTTGACATACAGGAGCAAAATATGACCAATAGGAATGATTTCTGCGGTCCCCATAAATTCCTTTCTTTGTCCTGAGTGGCAACTCTAAAATTCAAATGATTTCATTAACTTTCAAAACTACAGTAAATCCCCTACCTACAAATCTTCAAGTTGTGATCTTTCAAAGATGCAAACATGCATTCACAAGTCCAATCACGTAAGTTAGTGCGTTTGGCATACATTGCCACATACATGCATCATCTACAAGTAGTTGTGCTTTTGTGTACTTTACTGTACAGTACTGTATAGAGTACAGCAGTATTGTTGTTGTTCAGTTGCTCAGTCGTGTCTGACTCTTTGTGACCCCAAGGTTTGCAGCACGCCAGGCTTCCCTGTCCTTCACCATCTCCCTTAATTTGCTCAAACTCATGTCCATTGGGTGGATGATGCCACCCAACCATCTCATCCTCTGTCATCTCCTCCTACCTTCAATCTTTCCCAGCATCAGGGTCTTTTCTAATGAATCAGCTCTTCCCCTCAGGTGGCCAAAATACTGGAGCTTCAGCTTCAGCATCAGTCTTGCTAATGAATATTCAGGGTTGACTTCCTTTAAGAGTGACTGGCTTGATCTCTTGCAGTCCAAGGGACACTTAAGAGTCTTCTCCAGCACCTCAGCTGGAAAGCATAAATTCTTCACCACTCAGTCTTTTATGACCCAACTCTCACATCCATACATGACTGCTGGAAAACACATAGCTTTGACTCTATGGACCTTTGTCAGCAAAGTGATGTCTCTGCTTTTTAACACACTATATAGGTTTGTCATAGCTGTCTTTCCAAGGAGCAAGTAGGGGACTGACTGTAGTAGAAAAGCAAGGAGCCCAATGGAAACAAGGGAAGGCTGCCAGTTTCTGGAAATCCTCAGCAAAAGAAGGAACAAGGATGGGTGCAGGTCAAGGCAGTAGGAGGAGCCCATCAGCTTTGTGAAAGGACAGCAGTTCAGACAGGAAGAGATTCAGGACCTGGGGGCAGAGGGGGAGGAGTCACCTGACCCCTAGCTCCCCTAACAGTCTTTTAGCGCATCTTCCTGGGGACTCTTGTGAGACCAGGAAACCTCCCAGCCTCCTATGAGGGACGAGTTCATCCTTCCAGGAAGTTTTGGCACTCAGGTCGCCACACGTATCTCGTGGGAAATGATGCAAGCGATAAATAAAAGATACTAGTTGGTCTCAAATCAAACTACAGGTTTCAGAGAATGAGTAAGTCAAAAGCAGTATTTTTTATAAATCAAGGAACATGGGCTATAGCTCTTCTTAGTAACTTGGCTCTGGACAAGTCACTCAATCTCTCTGACTCTGTCTAAGCCCCTCTGAGTTCCTTTATCTTTGATGTATGACATTACTGACCCATCAAGATAAAAACCTGAAATGTTTGTTAAGATTAGCATAAAGAGCACTGATAAACGTGATTTTTTTTTTCTTCTCCAAAATTCAGGTCTCCCCCTGACTTCCTTCTGGAAATCTGTGACATAAGGACACCCTTCCTAAAAATTAGTAACTAGGGTTAGAATGAAAAATGAGGCGGGACTGCTCTGGCAGTCTAGTGGCTAAGATTCTGAGCTCCCAAGGCAAGGGTTTGATCCCTGGTCAGGGAATGAGATCCCACATGCCACAACTAAGATGTATAGAATAGACTCGTGGACTCTGTGGATGAGGGAAAGGGTGGGATG
The DNA here is from genome assembly GCA_007570785.1 of Antilocapra americana. NCBI lineage: Eukaryota > Metazoa > Chordata > Mammalia > Artiodactyla > Antilocapridae > Antilocapra > Antilocapra americana. The sequence continues at coordinate 6,408,671 of ML663013.1, read as the reverse complement.
ATATGGGAGAATGGCATTGAAACATGTTAATTATCATATGTTTAATCAATCACCAGCCCAGGATTGATGCTAGGGGCTGGTGCAAGGAGATTTCCTGGGGGGAGGGAGGAGGGAGGGGGGTTCTGGAGGGGGAGCATATGTAAACCCATGGTGATATCATGTCATTGTTTGGCAAAACTAATTAAAAAAAAAAAGAGTTCACATGCTGGAGGTAAGGATTCCACATGCAACAACTAAAGAAACTGCACGTAGAAACTGAAGATCTCGCACACTGCAACAAAGATTACAGATCCCATGTGCCTCCGCTAAGATCCAGTGCAGCCAAATAAATAAATATACATAATAAAAATTTTATAATGAGGCAAACTCCACTGTGATCTCTACAGTTCTCACTGACTCATGCTCTCACCTGTCTCTACATCTTGGGGGAAAGCTCAAGGGTATTTTCCTGTATAATTACATCCCGGTTGATTCATTTTCTTTAACCTCGAAAGAAAAACTACATGGCCCTCTGGAGCTAGCTGAGCAAAATGCTCGTTGTTTTTGTCACAAAAGACAGAGGGTTAAATTGAAGAAGCTGAAATCCATCACTGATCAGGGCGACTCCAAGCACTTCATGGACCAGCAGCATCTTTACCCACAGGAGACTGGAATCAGCTCTGCCTTGTAACAGAACCCCAGTGCACGCACAGTGATGTTTGAGACCCACAGCACAGCCTCTCCTCCCCCTTGGCACTGCTGCTCCTGATGTCCCTCGTCTAAGTCAGGGACAGTGTGTGGGGAGGGGTTGCTTTGCCCTTGGTCTCCATTTCAATCCATCATTCACGGCAGGGCCACTAAGGAGTCCCTGGTAGTTCACTGGCACAATCCATCAGAGCTGAATTCCACCAAAACGATCATGGGGAACTTTCCCGGTGGTCCAATGGTTAAGACTTTGATTTTCAGTGCACGGGGTGCGGCTTCAGTCCCTGCTCAGGAAGCTAAGATCCCATATGCCTCAGTGGTCAAAAAACAAAACATTAACAGAAGCAACAGTGTAACAAATTCAATAAACACTCTAATAAAAAAAAAAAAAAGGTCAACATTAGAAAAAAAATCACTGTCACAGAACAGGCTAGTTCTTTCTGTCAGTGCTTGGGCCACGGTCTTGTTAACAGTCAAGAGAAGAAGAGGAAAGGGTGTGAGGGATCTGGATTCGCAATGCTCAAGGTGCCCAAACAAGTTTGGGATACACCTTATACACAAAGGCAGGTGGACAGACCTATGGCCACTCTCACCCTGGGATCCGCATCCTGACCACACAGAAGAAGACCCATCGAAGGATAAACTTTCAGTCTCTTAGAAGCACTAAACTAAAAACGATGAAAGATGCTGAATTTAACAAGCAAATGATACCAATGAATCTGCAATCAGAATAAGCATCTGCTTTGGGGGCAGCATCCTTTATCCCTGTGTGTATTAATGTAATGTTAATTCATTCTACTAATGAGAGTTATAACAGGAGGGTAATGACCAGAAGCCCCATACAAATTATTCTTCATCTATTTTCTTTTCACTCTTTTTTTTTCCCCTTCCTTTTAGCAATGAATTGATGAGGGCCTGGGATGAAGGAAATGCAATATCTGTCAACTCACTATAAATATGGTCGGGAAATTCTAAGAGGTTTTTTTTTTCTATTTCTTTGGCATTTGTTTCAATGCTGCATGGATTTATTCAGAAATGAGCTGGGAAGTCAGCACCATAAAAATGACTAAATACAAACATAAAAAAATTAAACCTTTGTACCTTGGACCAAGCTGATGGTTATCCAGCTCCAGCCTCATCTCCATTTTTATTGGGAACGAATTACACATCTATGCATGATTCAAAGGGTGCTTCCTTTCATCCCTCCCCTTCTGAGTGTGTGTGGTTCTGGTGCTTCAGTTAACTTTTCACCAGCAAAATGAGAAAACTTGCCTTCAGGCCTACATGTCCCTGTTGAAATAGGCAGACAGACTGATGGATATGCAAGATTCATGCCAGCTCTGAAATCATCTGTGATTTCACAGAGACAGAAAAGACCCTGATGCTGGGAAAGACTGAGGGCAGGAAGAGAAAGAGGCAACAGAGGATGAGATGGTTGGATGGCATCATTGACTCAACAGACATGAGTTTGAGCAAACTCCAGGCATTGGTGAAGGACAGGGAAGCCTGGTGTGTTGCAGTCCATGGGGTTGCAAAGAGCTGAGTGATTGAACAACAGCAACAACATCAGCTGATTTAGATCAAATCTTTTGCCCACAAACATGCATAGATCTCTCAGTTTCTCAAATAAACAAAAGGAAACATATTTTTTCTCCTCCATGATACTTCCTTAAGCTCCAGCCAGTTGCTGCCTCTTTAAAAATGTCTAACAATTTGATTTCAGCAAATCTGTTTTAAATACATACTGTGAGACAGATCTCACTTACCTACCTACACTGCAGGTAAGATCCTCACCTGGGATAGGAAGAAATCAGCAGAGATGTGCCTGACATCAAATAGCAAATAATAGAAAGACTTGGGATTTACTCTAGGTCTCGTAATTAAATAGCCAGGGATCTTTTCAGTAGCTCAACGCTTCTCAAAGTATGGTCGCTGGACCAGCAGCAGCAACCACATCATCCAGGAATTTGTGAGAATGAAAATTTGGGTGACTCATCCCAGAACTACTGAGTCAGTAACTAAGAGGTAGAACCCAGCATTCCATGTAACCTAGCCGCCCTACAGGTGATCCACTACCAGAGAAAATGGTAATGGTGCTTCCACAACTCCCATCAAAGGCTATCGTGATTTTTTTCTCATGAGCACATCCTGGGGCTTCACCTCGATCCCACTTAATCCCCAAGGCCCCTGACACTACTGACCTTGGCTCTTCTTAGGGACCATCTACTTTTGTGACTCTGTGCCTTCGCTGGCGGTTTCGGTCTTTCCATTAGCCTTACTGTCTCACATTCATCCCCTCCTAGGTCTCCCCTAGTGCCTCACTTGTATTGATCTTCTCTTTATATACTTCCTCTTGTCAGCTTTCTCAAAGCTCTTTTTCCTCCTGACTTTTCCGCCTCCGTTAAGAACACCTTCATTTTCCAAGGGAGCTCAAAACCTCAGCCTCCTTTGACCCTTTCTACAGTACTCCAACCTGCATTAAATCAGAGGCCACATCCTGGAGTTCATACCTTGGCATCTCTCACATCTCATTTTCACTCCCACTGCCACCAAATTAGTTCAAGTCCTGCTTATCTCTAACAACAATTATTTTACTGAACACTTATCTGGCCTCTTCATCTCCTGCCTCCAGAAAACATCCAGTATCGTACGACAGACAAGGAAGTTTTTATAGAAATTACATCACTAGCTTGCTTCAAAATTCTGTTTGGATCCTCCTTACTCACCAAGCTCCAAATTGTCTTTTAAGAAGACCGTCTACAATATGATTGCAAATAACCTCTCCCAGGTATATGCACCCCATATCTTCAATAAAAAAGACCACCAATAAACTTTTCGAAATGAAAGCTTTTTTTTAAACTTCTGTGCATGTATTTCTTTCTCTCAATTGGCTGAAAGAAAGCTAACGGAAACCCGCTCTGTCTTGATACCTGCTCTGTCTTGTGTGTGTGCATGGGCTCAGTCGTGTGCAACCCCCCAGACTATAGCCCACCAGGCTCCTCTGTCCATGGGATTCTCCCAGCATGAATACTGAAGCAGGTTGCCATTTCCTTCTCCAGAGGATCTTCCAAACCCAGGGATTAAACTCAAGTCTCCTGCACTGCAGGCAGATTCTTTTACTGCTAAGCCACTGGGGAGGCTCTGCTCTATTGTACTCTTCCTTAAAGTCCACCTGAAATAACACCTTCTTCATGGCTCAGACCGAGTTCCACCAATGGATGAGGTTTCCTTCTCTCGTAAATTCCCCCAGTGCCTTACTTGTTCTCCCCAAGCCCTTTGTTACTCTCCTTTGCATCTGGACGCTGATGTGCCTGAAATCACTTGCCTTCAAGAGATGCTTGTCTTCTGCTACCCTAACCAGCCATTTTCTCAGGAGAGAAATTCATTAAACATTGATGGACTGTAATTGAAATTAGTTTCCTTTCTCCTGTTTCTTCTTTACACACATGGATGCATAATTCTGTTTTGTTCTTAACATTTGATTATAAATCAAATTTAGCTTCTTTACTTTTTACAGAGCCTAATTCAAATCAGATAAATCTGTGTCATTTCTGTGCTCGTGCGTTACACTGGTTCCCCAGAACTTATACGAGGTTTTGGTATGGTTTGTCAATTAACACCTCAATTATGATGGAATTAGTCTGGGCTTCCCTGGTGGCTCAGACAGTAAAGAATCTGTCTGCAGTGCAGGAGACCCAGGTTCGATCCCTGGGTCGGGAAGATCCCCTAAAGAAGGAAATGGCAACCTTCTCCAGTATTGTTGCCTGGAAAATCCCATGGACAGAGGAGCCTGGTGGGTGACAGTCTATAGGGTCTCAAAGAGTCAGACAGCCCTGAGCGACTAATAATTTAATCTGCATACAATGTCTCTATTATCTGACCTTTTCATTACCTTTTTCTAGCCTCTCAGAAATTCAGTTTCTGTGTCTATACAAAGGGGCGAGGCTAATTCCTTACACTTTAGAGGCTATCCAGGCCAAATAAGGGACTTCCCTGGTGGTCCAGTGGTTAAGAATCCACCTGCCAATGCTGGGGACATGGGTTCAATCCATGGTCCAGGAGGATCCCACATGCCAGGGAGCAACTAACACATTAAGCCACAACTACTGAGCCCGTGTGCCCTAGAGCCTGTGCTCTGCAACAAGAGAAACCAGGGCACTGGAAAGCCCTCACATGACAACTAGACAGGAGACCCGGGTCACCGCAAGTGGAGACCCAAAACAGCCAGAAATAATTTTTTTAAAGGCCAAATAAGGCAACAAAATTGAAACATCTGATAGGGCAAATGCTAGATCATTCTCTAATGCTTTGGAAGTGAAAAGCTGCACTTGCATTTTATAGGTAAAGAAACCAAGGCCTAGCTCGGAGATCACCAGCTTGAAGGAAGTTGAATCAACACCAAAATCATTGCCTTTTGACTTCCTGGCAAGCTCTTCTCCAGGTAAATCATGAATATCCCTCCCAGGGGCAAACTGGGTCTGATTAACTGAAAGCCTAAGAGGGAGCCAGTCTTAAGCAGGGCTATGTCTGTGCCCAGTCCCCTCACCCCACCCATGGGGGCAACCAGAATTTAGGTCCCTTCCTCTTGTTACACAGGGAACCTCTCAAGGTCTGGGGAGCAATTCTGGAGCCATTCTGGCAGGGCCTGGCAGAGGCGACACTCTGCATGATTTCTACGGCAGCAGCCAGCTGACTCAGGGCTGACTCACGTAGCCACGTGGGCAAGAGCGGGGGCTGCCAGCAGCTGCTGTCTGACCTTTCAGACCTTCTCTCCTGAGTGTGTCTGGGAGTCTCTGGGGCAGTTGTGACACCCTGTGGCCAGGTTGGCTCATCACAGCAGAGTGCCCCTTAATAAAACCAAGAGTGTGTGCAAACAGGTGCAGGCAGAAAGAGAGCTGTTTGCCTGAGTCTGTGGAACATTCCTGGTGGTTGAATGGTAAAGAATTCGCCTTCCTTGCTGGGGACACAGGATACCCAGGTTTGATCCCTGGGTTGAGAAGATCCCCTGAAGGTGGGCATTGCAACCCACTTAAGTATTCTTGCCTGGAAAAATCCCATGTACAGAGGAGCCTGGCAGGCTATGGTCCATGGAGTCACAAAGAGTCGGACACAAATGAGCGACCAACATGAGCATGTGGGACATTTGGCATACTGAATTCAGCTCATGCCCAGTATTTCTCCAATGCCACTTACACTCCAAATAAATTTTTTGACCTTTTGGAGTTAATCCTGAATACCCTCGAGAGAGAGGGGGTTAAAAGAACCGAAGAGATGAAAACCACAGGAAATAACTCAAGATCAGCACTTAATACCTAAGCGGGCTGGGACCATGTCTTTCTCTTCGTAGCAATCTACCCACCCTAGCAAGCTCGCTGTATACTGTAGGTGCTCTATAAATGTTACTGAATGTTGAATGTGTCCTTGCCCCCGGCTTGATCAAAGGCTGATATCTGCCACATACTGTTGCATCAGGTCTGATCAATCAATATAAATTAATCTCATAATTTTAATATAAAATTTCAGTTTGGTTTGCTTTTGCTCTATACTCAGTGTCTACCAGCAAGAACAAGGAACCTCACCTCTCAATGCCTTCCTAGACAAGTTGAGAAGACAGGATTTCACCAGAGTGCACTAATGCAGGAAAATCCACCCGACCACAAGTAGACAATGCTCGTCTCTGTTTCGTACAGTAGCTGTGTGTTTTGCTTCACTTGCCCTGCCTTTGTTCAGCTTTCCTTCACTCTCTCTCCTTCCTCGCAATACTCACAGCCTCTTTTGTTTCCCTTTTGGAAAGGCCCCGACTTCTCCTTTTATCTTCATGCATGCTTTTATCTTTTGAGAAAGTATTTTTTATTACATAATTGAGCACCACAGGACATGAAACGGGAATGGGATTAAATCTAACTCCGGCCTCATCTAGGTGAAGCTACATGACAGATGACAATAGAGTGTAGCTTTAGGCAAAGAGGCACAACAGCTCCCAGCATAAGAAGACTCATATATGTAATTTTGTGAAATTATTTAGAAAGGTACTATCATGTTACTTGCACGGAGGAACTGACCACCTGAAAAGCATCTTTGGTTTCTCAAAGTGTCTCATAGTACTATCATCTATTTCAATCAGGTTAAAATACAGTGAAAAGGACTTCCCTGGAGGTCCGGTGGTAAAGAATCCGCCTGCCAATGCAGGGAACACGGGTCTGATCCTAGGTAGGGGACGATCCCACCTGCCTTGGGACAGCTAAGTCTATGCACCACAGCTACTGACACTCCTGCCCTAGAACCCATGCTCTGCAACAAGAGAAGCCACTGCAATGAGAAGTATGTGAACTACAAGGAGCGAGTAACCCCTGCTCATTGCAACCAGAGAAAGCCCATGCACAGCAATAAAGACCCAGTACAGCCGAAAATAAAGAAGTATATAAATGAGTAAGTATTAAACATGATAAAATGAGAAGAGTGAGAACAAGTATCCAGAGATGGTGTGGCCCCATGTTGGGAGAACCGGCTCTGTTGGTCTCTATCCACACTGCTGGCAGCCTTTCCAAATTGCAGCCAGTGGTTGCGGTTGTCCTTGGACACTGCTGTCACCAGTCACACTGGATCTTACCCAGCACCTGTGACAGGTCCAGTCTCAACTGTGGTCTACTGGGCTCCGTACAATGTGCCTCCTCAAATCTATCCCACGTCCCACTCTGTTAGATGTCCTGGCTTTCTGCTTCCTTCATCTGTCTCAAGGCCTTTGCATGTGCTGTCCCCTCTATGAGAATGTGTGCCCTTCAGCCCTTGCATTGAGTGGCCCCTTGCTTCATTCAGAGCTTGCCTTCATTGTTACCATTTGAAAACTCATCCTCTCCGCTGCCCTCTATCATGCTCCACCCCACTGTTCTGCTTAATCGTGCCTATTTTTTTTATAGTGACCTATAAAAATGTATGTATTTAGTGTGTTATTCTTAATTATCTTTCTTTCCATGATGCCTGGACTCTGATCTCCTTTAATCAGTGCTTAATACTTCATAAAAGCTCAAGTGTTAGTCACTCAGTCCTGTCCTACTCTTTGACCCCAGGGACTGTATGCAGCCCACCAGATTCCTCTATCCACGGAATTCTCTAGGCAGGAATAGTGGAATGGATTGCCATTTCCTCCTCCAGGGGACCTTCCTGAACTAGGAATTAAACCTGCGTCTCCTGCATTACGGGCAGATTTTTTACCATCTGAGCCACCAAGGAAGCCCTTAGTATTTAATAGATATTCAATAAATACATATTCTGAAAGAATTAGGCCTGCCTGGCTTTTGACTGCACCTCTTCTCCAAAATCTCCAACTTTGTCTTATAGTTGGATTATTAGAGGGAAAATTTATTTCTCAATTTCTTCTAGAAATACAGCACTAGATCTGGGACACCTAACTTTCCAATCTGTCAACTGTATCATGTATGTTTTCCAATGTGCCATACCAAAAGAGCCATTGGACTTTGGGAGAAGGGAATTGATATTTACTGATGACTTGGTATATGCCCTTGTCAACTGCAAATACACAGTGAACTACAGACATTGAACCATCAGAGAATACATCACTGTCATCTTGCGACCAGACAGGACCCTATGTGGCCTTGTGGGGGCTGGGCTCGGACATGCCTTTCCCCATATCCTCTGTTTTAGCTCCTCCTTGAAGTACCTAGATAACAGTATTTGATGCAAATTTTCAGGGTTGTTTCCCAGATGTGAAAAGCCCCCACCAAATGGAATACTAACTATTTGAGGGTCACAAGCACATAGTCCTAGGCCTCCTGGTGCCTAAGGACTGATCATGTTCATCCCTGTAATCCCACCCTGTTTCCTCACCATCTGCCAGAGAGTTGTGCAGGAGCTGATCACAGACCCTGCAACCCCCTCTCCCCACCTAGCTTTTTAAAATGCTTTACTGAAACCCTTCAGGGGACTCAGGGTTTTGGGTCATGAGCCATCTGTGTCCTTGTGTGGCCCTGCAAAAAAACTTTCCCAGCTCCAGTCTGAGACATTTTGGTCTCACTGTGTGTTGGGCATATTTACTTGCACTAACAATTTCAAGACATCCTGTTTGTGGTCATTTGTAACCCAGTTAACTAACACATCTGGGTTTCCCAGAAGGCCCAGAACTAAAGAATCTGCCTGCCGATGCAGGATAGGCAGGAGATGTAGGTTTGATCCCTGGGTTGGGAAGATGCCCTGGAGGAGGAAATGGCAACCACTCCAGTATTCTTGCCTGAGAAACCCCGTGGACAGAGGAGCCTGTCAGGCTACAGTCCATGGCTTCACAAAGAGGCAGACACAGCAACTGAATATGAAATTAATAGCTAATACAAAACCCTTGGCAGTAAGTAGTAGAGCAAGGATTTGAACCTGGATTGTTGAATCCAAACACTGCACTTACCCCACCATCCCAGGTGACTTCCCCAAATCTTACGGCAGAGAGTCATCCTTGTTCAACACCATATTAGAATATAGAAAGATTTAACAGCAGAGCCGCATCACCAAATAAAATCTGCAAGGATGGTTGTTACCTTTGGTTGTATTGTCATTTATATTCATGCCCTGATGTGCAAAGGAAGACCTCACATGAAGGAAAAGTCTCAGGTGATTCCAAACTGAAAGGGTAGGGAAAGAAGAAGAGAGAGGCAGGGGAACATAGCAGCAATAGCAATGAGAGAGCAGAGTATAATAAAGGGAGACTTAACTGGAGGGAAAGAGCAGCCGCTCCCTTTGAAGAGAAATATTCAAAGCACAGAGCAAACTTGAAAAAGAATGGTGAAAAGAGACACGCAGGCAGCAACTGGGATTTAGACCGGTCATGCGATGCTGTAGCGGGGAGGGGAACAAAAGAGCTAACATTTCGAAGTTCAGTTTCAGAGGTGGAAAAATCACACAGCTGGTAGGTTGCAAAGTCCCTTTTTATGAGGATCCAATGAGAGGATAGATTATTTGCCCCAGTTCTGGGTAGGAAACTGATGAAAGGGTTAAACAGAGGAAATGCCTGCAGAGAATGGATCAGTTTCTGGCACAGATGAAAAGCAATAAATATGTGCCCTTGAGGAGGTGATAATTGAGGTCACTGGGGAAGCCCTGGGAGGAGGGCTGGGGTTGGGTGGGGGGAGGTGGCAGCCTAGAGGCAAGGGTGGAACTGCATAGAACATCCCAAGAGAGAAGTTGGCAAGTGAGAAGAAAGCACAGAGGGGCCTCAGTGCAAACTTCCAGACAGCCTGAATTTTATCCTGTCTCCCCTCAAGTCAGATTTCAAGTGACCTTTAGCCTTTCAACAGGTGATGGCATTGCCTTTTTGTAGAGGTGCTCTACAAATGTAAACATGTAAGTCCTCACAGAGCCTGAGAAAATAAACACACCCCATCATCGCCCCGCCCTGATGCTCAGGAGACAGATGGTATGTGACCTCATGGACCTTTCTCTTCATTTTCTGCTGATGGGAATTGTACCTGACACCACCAATTTGGTGTCCCCTTTTCCATCCGGGAAATTTGCAAACAAGGGATATTACTGGAGACTGCACTGTTTCAATCAAAACATGCTGAGGTCACTAGTGACCCAGCTTGTCTGGAACAGCAGTTATGTGGCCAAGACAGATGGTGAGCCTGGAAAACCCTTGATCGTGAAAGACTAGGTTCTTTTTGTACATTATCGTGTTGGTTTTGACATACATTGACACGAATCCGCCGTGGGTATACATGTGTTCCCCTTCCAGAACCCTCCTCCCACCTCCCTCCGATTCCATCTCTCTGAGTCATTCTGGTGTACCAGCCCTGGGCACACTGTATCAAGCATAAGAAACGTGACTTAACTCTACAGGGAAATATCGAGGAGAAGACCCTTGTAGAAACCAAGAGTTTCCACATTTTCTCTCCATGTGCATCTGTTCCTTCATCTCAGTTGCTTTGCACATGTGGCGACATTCATCTGAACTGGCCTCCTGCTCCATTTGGCAAAGGCCTGATCACATATAACATAAGGCTTAATCCAAACGTCCCTTCTGTGAGAAATCTTCCTTGATTTTCAGGTCAGCAGTAAGCTCTCTCACCTCTCGCTACTATACTGGTGCTTGTCACAATCTGATCTCATTTGTCCAGCTGCTGTGGCCCAGGATCTGGGAGTCAGAGGTCAAAAGGATGAGACCCACACTCCACCTCTGCTCACCCCCATAGCACAGCCCACCCCCTAGGACCATGCTTTACCAGCAGAGTCTAATTACCTATAAATAGAAAAGACACTGACAATGATTTTCTCCCGGCTGTGAATTAGCTAAAAAGGTCACCCAAAAATGTGACTTTTCTCCCCAAGGACCACTGATATCAAAAGCTAATGAAACCTCAACTTTATCATTTTCCGCCGAACTTTCCATTCTGTTGTAGGATATTAAAAGAGAAACATGGAGAAAGGGAAAAACTGGAAGTCAAGAGTTAGATGTTAAGAGGCTCTTCTCTTCACAGGTGATCTTTGATATTTGGCCAGACACAAAATACAGTAGGGTCTCTATAAATGGAAGACATTGTAGGTTTGGTGAAGACAGATGTCACATCTATTTTAAAAGATGTATTGAGTACCTGCTATGTACCTGACACTACTCATGGGTGCATGCTAAGTCACTTTAGTCGTGTCTGACTCTGTGTGACCCCATGGACTGTAGCCCACCAGGCTACTCTGTACATGGAATTCTCTAGGCAACGATACTGGAGTGGGTTGCCATGCCCTCCTCCAGGGGATCTTACCGACCCAGAGAAGGAAACTGCATCCCCTGCAGCTTCTGCATTGCAGGCAGATTCTTTACCGTTGAGCCACAGGTAAGCCCACCTGACACTATAGCTGATAGAGGGATAGGCTCCACACTCTAGTATTCTTGGGCTTCCCTGGTGGCTCAGACGGTAAAGAATCTGCCTGCAGTGTGGGAGACCTGGGTTCGATCCTTGGGTTGGGAAGATCTCTTGTAGGAGGGCGTAGAGAATCCCCATGGACAGAAGAGCCTGATGGGCTACAGTCCGTGTGGTCACAAAGAGTCAGACACAACTGAGCAACTGCAATTGGTCGTAGCATGGTTTCTCGCTTACGGTAGCATTCAATATATATTAGTCTTATGATTAATTAATTAAGGAATAAAGAGTACTGAACTAGATGATTCTATTCCCTGGATATAGATACCTGGGTATGTAGGTATGTATATAGACCCAGATACCACAGTCACAGAAAGGCTTGCAAATTTTTTTACTCTTAAACTCATATTTTTATTCTTCTAGGCTCTAGAAGAATGGTTACTAATGACATGTACTGTCTGCATTTATTCTTAGGTCTGAGGGAAGGAGCAGTTATAAAATAAGGGCAAGGGAAAGGGTTGTAGCCCAAAGGTAAGGGTTAATGTCATAGGTTAGTGAGGGCTTCCCTGATGGCTCAGATGCTAAAGAATCTGCCTGCAATGCAGGAGACCAGGATTCCTAGGGCAGAAAGATCCCCTGGGGAAGGAAATGGCAACCCCCTCCAGTAGTCTTGCCTGGAGAATCCCAAGGACAGAGGAGCCTGGTGGACTCCAGTCCGTGGTGTTGCAGAGAGTCAAAAATGATTGAGCGATTAACACTTTCACTTTTTTCTGAGTGCAGGATACAATAGGATCCATGGAGGACAAAATAAAAACTCAGAATAAACTCCAAACTCTTTGCCAGATGTTACAGTAGATCAAGATGGGATCCACTTTCCTGTTTTCTGATCAAGGATGGGTATTCAGTATCCAATACACCTCAATGTATTCTTATACCACAGTCTTTGGCTTAGTGGTTCTCAAATGTCAGGTATGTAAGAATAATTAGTAGTATTCGTGCTACAGAATTACAATTCATTTACATAGCAGTTACTCAATGCCAGGCTTTTGGAAAAGACAGTTAAAATATAGATTCCCTGGCTCTATCCCTAAGGATTTATAGAACACTCTGTAGTTCTGGAGCTGGAGCTCAGAAATCTATATTTTTAATAAAAGATGCAAGTGATTCTCATGAGGGTGGTCCTGGAACCACACCTGGAGGAAGATGTTTTAGCTCCATTTGTTTCATGACCTTAATCAATCTGTCTATGTCATTTTAAATTCAATGAATCATATTCCCACAGTGGGAAAGGGTCTTTTAAATCACCATAGCCTAATCCTAATGCTTTACAAATGAGAAAACCATGGTGCAGTTTGTTATTCTTAACCTAAATCGCAGTTATTTAAAGGCAAGACTATGCTATAGATATATATATATATAGTTTTTCTGGCTTTTTAAATTTAAATTCTCTTCTCTGGCATCAAAATTAGCTTCTTGCACTGTATGAAATTTAAGAGTAATTTTGTGGTTCATAATTTGCTCCCCTGATTGAATATTGTATCAGGACTCAGTTTCCAAACTGTGTATGAGGGAGGCTAAGTCTTAGGCAGGAGTATTCTGTAGGGTGAGCCCTGTTTCATCAGTTTGTAGCTTTGTGATACTTGTTCTCTCTCTTTGAAGTGCACCTTCAGAATGAGGGTTAAAAAGGCCTACCTCTCAGAAATATTATGATTAAATAAAAATTTTTTAATAGTTGACCCCTTGGAAAGTGGAAGTGTCAGTTTTACAGTCTTGTCCAACTCTTTGTGACCTCATGTACTGAAGTCCACCAGGCTCCTCTGTCCATGGTTGCCATTCCCTTCTCCAGGAGATTGTCCTGACCCAAGGATCGAACCTCAATAAATATCAGGTCTACTACTACTGTATCATCATGGAGCCACAGCAATAACATGATTTAGTAAGTGGCAATACAAAACTTTACTGTCAAAGTTTTATTGCTAAGCACTTGCATTGAGACAATAAATTAATTTCTTTCACAATGTTTCCTTCCCTCTTTCTCTCTCCTCCCACCCTACCTCACGCTCACCTGTGTGTGATATAAAGCTGAACCATACACAACCAAAGCTATCAATTACTTTCAATGTATGACAACAGCATAGATTTCATGCAGTTTCACTTTATATATAAGTGAAATACATATATATATAGTATATAAGCTGGATACAGTTTCACTTAATATATAAAGTATGTATGGCTATGATTTCAATGACATCATATTCTCATCCACCCCACTAAAATTTTACAATACTAGTTGAAACTCCAATTGTCAGACTTCATCATAAATTATAAGGTATCATCACTTATACAATTAATTAGTAGAAGACAATTCAATGCAGTTTCTCATCTTCAACTGTATTCTAGACAGTTTTAGATTTTGAACACAAAATCCTTCATGCTTTTGTCGGAAGCATCATGTTTCCAACTGTCAAAGTCAGTTTGGGCAGTTCTTTCAAATCTCTTGTGTCTGGTCCTTAAAGCCAAAGAAAACAGTGACTCTAAAGGTCACAAGAATATCATTCTCAGCTATTGACTCTGAAATCCAAACAGCTGTCAGATGGCAAGAAACATCAATTCTCTCAAACGACACTAGCCCAAATTCCTGTCAAAGGGTCAATAAATTGTGTAAAAGCAGGAACCCTTATGAAATGTAATTAGAAATCACAGATCAAAGGGCAAGGCAGGCCAAAGGTAGCTTGACAAGGCTAAGAAGCACTGAGCTAATTCTCACATTTAAGCAGAGGGAGACTGAAGGAAGCAGTACTTAAACTGGAAGGTGATTATAGTGTTTATTAATAGTAAAGTATTACAACACAAATTCATACCAGTGAGCAACAGTTCCTGGTGATAGAGGAGGCTCCTTTTTCACAATGCTCACTAAAAACCAAGATATAGGACAGCCCTTCAGACTTCTTTCTTTCTTTTTCTCCTTCTTAAATCAACTTTATGTAAGTATCAATGATAAAAAGATAGGAAAATTGGTGCAATGGTAGATAGCCAATGAAATGTCTAAAATCTGACACATTTATGGTAAAAGGCAAAAATTCCTGAACATTTTTGTTTATAGAAAGTCAAGTATGATCATACTCCCAAACCTATGAATCTGGAGAAATAGTAAACGACTTGGCTTTATGGAAACATACAATATAGCTTTGCCAGGGTAAAGAGCAAGTCAAGTCCATAACAAAATGAGACAAGAAAGTATGGAATTCTGTATTGACTTTCCAGTCAGGAGTTTCTGGGACAGAGCCAACCACATGCCCACTCCTGCCTCATTAACCATTTATCACTCACCCTATCCTGGGCGTTCCTGGTGACTCAGACAGTAAAGAATCCGTCTGCCAATGCAGGAGACCTGGGTTCAATACTTTCGTTGGGAAGATCCCCTGGAGAAGTGAATTGCAACCCACTCCAGTATTCTTGCCTAGAGAATTCCATGGACAGAGGAACTCGATGGGCTATAATAGTCCATGGGGTTGCAAAGAGACAGACAGGATTTAGCTACTAAACAACAACAATGTAAACATATATCTTATTCAATTTAGTGTAAAGCAGGAACTAACATAATATTGTAAAGCAACTATACTCCAATAAAAATAAATTTAAGTAAAGGGGGTTTAAGTTGCAGGGGGAGGGAATGTTCTTTAAAATCAGATCTGGGAAGACCTCCTGGGGAGAGATGCTTGGGCACTGACTTGAGCAAAGACTCTTTCAGCTCTCAGACTCAATTCTGGGGGCTTCTATCTGTATATTCAAAGGTGCCCCATCTGGGTGATTCTGTCTTCTTCCGGTCAAGATACAATCTCTTCAGAGTCCCTTCTCTCCTCCCTATACAACTTTCCAAGAGATAAAGGGCAGAGCAGCAAGAGTCTAATCTGGATTTTAAAATTTGGGGCTTATTTGGTATATTTCTTTAAAGGATGAGGCTCACAACCAAATGACAATACTCCAGGTGTGTTCTGACCCCTGCAGAAAGGCGCATCATCCATCCGCCACTCATTCTAAATATCAGCCTCTAAGGCAGCACAAGATCAAATTAAACTTTTTGGCAATCTTGTCATTCTGTTGACTCACCCTCAGTTTACAGTAAACTTCTGCCTCGGAACCTTTCTATGCATGTAGCCCCTGCTTTCACAGTATCTCACTAATGGGCTTGCTCTGTTAACCAGGCCCACTTCTTTGGTCACTGGAGCCTGCTGGATATTATGCTTTAGAAATAGCATGATGATAATAAAAATCCCACAGAAATGTACACTGCTTTGCTACTTTCTGATTAGATTACAGGATAGGGGTGAGGGCGGGGAGAAAAAATCCTTGGCTGAAGGGGCTGCAACAGATCTGTAGAAATATCCAATTCTCTAGCTCACTGCACTTGTTCCTTGTAGCATCTCCGATTAGCTTTGTCCCCATGCTGTTGAATATTCTTCTTTCTATCCCTCTTTTGATTTTTTTAAAAATTTATTTATTTATTTGTCATTTTATCACCGTATTGGGTCTTCATTGCTGCGCACAGGATTTCTCTGCTTGCGGTGTGCGGGCTTCTCATTGCAGTGGCTTCTCTTGCTGCAGAGCACGGGTTCTAGAGCTTGTGGGCTGCAGCAGTTGTAGTGACTGGGCTCAGCAGTTGTACCTCCAGTGCTCTAGAGCACAAGCACAGTAGTTGTGGCCCAGAGGCTTAACTGCCCCAGGTCACGTGGGATCTTCCCTGACCAAGGATGGAACCTGGATTAGCAGGTGGATTCTTAGCCACTGGCCCACCAGTGGCTTTAGATTTTTAGTTGGGTTCAAATTTTCTGCCCTAGACAATCTGAATGGCTTCCAAATGGATACAAATAACCAACAGTATGTTTCCCTATTGAAAAATTCTCAAAAGAGAGTTAGAATTTTCCCCTTGTTTGGTGTTAGGGAGAAGCAATGGCTGGGTGCCTGCTAATTTAGACACTTCCCTGGTAGCTCAGATGGTAAAAGCATATGCCTACAATGCGGGAGACCTGGGCTCGATCCCTGGGTCAGGAAGATCCCCTGGAGAAGGATATGGAAACCCACTCCAGTACTCTTGCCTGGAAAATCCCATGGACAGAAAAGCCTGGTAGGCTACAGTCCATGTTTTCACGAAGAGTCAGATACAACTTAGCAACTGACCACACACGCAGAGAGGATCTTCCAAATAATGATTTTGATTTTTCCCTTCCTTCTATCTCGCCCACACTCTATGGATACCTATATCATACAGGTCATCATATCACTAGCTTTCAAGATGCCCCCATCACCAACCTGTCATCTGCAAAGGACAGTTACTGGTCCCATTCAATTTTGTCCATGGACAACAAGCTTGAGCATCTGCCTATCAGCGTCACCTAAAAGCTCCTTAGATCACAGATTGCTGGGCCCCACCCTGGAGGTTCTGATTCAGCCAGTCTGGGGTGGGCCTGAGAATCTATATATCTAACAATGTCCCAGTTTCCCTCAAAGTCAGTCTCTCCCATCAGGAAGCTTCCATAAGCCTCTTATCCTTATCTATCAGAGGGCAGACAGAATGAAAACCATAATCACAGAAAACTAACCAAATTGATCACAGGGACAGAGCCTTGTCTAATTCAATGAAACTATCAGCAATGCCCTGTAGGGACACCCAAGACAGACAGGTCATGGTGGAGAGTTCTGGAAAAACGAGGTCAGCAGAGAAGGGAATGGCAAACCACTTCAGTATTCTTGTCTTGAGAACCCCATAAACAGTATGAAAAAGCAAAAAGATAGGACACTGAAGGATGAACTCCCCAGGTTGGTAGGTACCCAATATGCTATTGGAGATCAGTGGAGAAATAACTCCAGAAAGAATAGAGGGATGGAGCCAAAGCAAAAACAACGCCCATTTCTACATGTGTCTGGTGATGAAAGTAAAGCCTCATGCTGTAAAGAACAATATTGCATAGGAACCTGGAATGTCAGCTCCATGAATCAAGGCAAATTGGAAGTGATCGAACAGGAGATAGCAAGAGTGAACATTGACATGTTAAGAATCAGCGAACTAAAATGGATCAGCATGGGCAAATTTAATTCACATGACCACTATATCTACTACTGTGGGCAAGAATCCAGTAGAACAAATGGAGTAGCCATCATAGTTAACAAAAGTGTCTGAAATGCAGTACTTGGGTGCAATCTCAAAAACAACAGAATGATTTCTGTTCATTTTCAAGGCAAATCATTCAATATCACAGTAATCCAAGGCTGTGCCAAAGAAGCTGAAATTGAACACTTCTATGAAGACCTACAAGACCTTCTAGAACTAACAACCAAAAAAGATGTGCTTTTCATTATAGGGGACTGGAATGCAAAAGAAAGGAGTCAAGAAATACCTGGAGTCAGGCAAATTTGGCCTTGGAGTACAGAATGAAGCAGGGCAAAGGCTAATAGAGTTTTGCCAAGAGAACGCACTGGTCATAGCAAACACCCTCTTCCAACAACACAAGTGAAGACTCTACACATGGACATCGCTAGATGGTCAACACCAAAATAAAATTGATTATATTTTTTGCAGCCGAAGATGGAAAAGCTCTATACACTCAGCAAAAACAAGACCAGGAGCTGACTGTGGCTCAGACCAGGCTCATTCATGTTCATTTCAGTCATGTCCAACTATGTGTGACCTAAAGGACTATAGCCTGCCAGGCTCCTCTATCCATGGGATTCTCCAGGCAAGAATACTAGAGTAGGTGGCCATTTCCTCTTCCAAAGGATCTTCCCAACCTAGGGATCAAACCCATGTCTCTTGCACTGCAGGCAGATTCATTACTACTGAGCTAGCAGGGAAGCCCAGATCATGGACTCCTTATTACAAAATTCAGACTTAAATTGAAGAAAGTAGGGAAAACCACTAGACCATTCAGGTATGATCTAAATCAAATTCTTTATGATTATACAGTGTAAGTGACAAATAGATTCAAGGGATTAGATTTGATAGACAGAGTATCTGAAGAAATATGGACAGAGGTTCGTGACACTGAACAGCAGGCAGTGATCAAGAAAAAGAAAATCCTCAAGAGAAAGAAATGCAAAAGGGCAAAATGGTTATCTGAGGAGGCCTTACAAACAGCTGAGAAAAGAAGATAGCTGAATGGCAAATGAGAAAAGGAAAGATATATCCATCTGAATGCACAATTCCAAAGAATATAAAGGAGAGAAAAGAAAGCCTTTCTCAGTGAAAAGAAAGAGGAAAACAATAGAATTGGAAAGACTAGAGATCTTTTCAAGAAAATTAGTGATACCAAGGGAACTTTTCAAGTGAATATGGGCACAATAAAGGACAGAAACAGTATGGACCTAATAGAAGCAGAAGATATTAAGAAGAGGTAGTAAGAATACACAGAAGAACTAGACAAAACAGAGCTTAATGACCCAGCTAACCAAGAAGGTGTGATCACTCACCTAGAGTCAGACATCCTGGAGTGTGAAGTCAAGTGGGCGTTAGGAAGCATCACTACAAACAAAGCTAGTGGAGGTGATGGAATTCCAGCTAAACTATTTAAAGTCCCCCAAAATGATGCTGTTAAAGTGCTGCACTTAATATGCCAGCCACTTTGGAAAACTCAGCAGTGGCCACAGGACTGGAAAAGGTCAGTTTTCATTCCAATCCCAAAGAAAGGCAATGCCAAAGAATGCTCTAACTACCATGCAATTGCACTCATCTCACACACTAGCAAAGCAATACTCAAAATTCTCCAAGCCAGGCTTCAATAGTACCTGAGCCATGAACTTTCAGATATCCAAGTTGGGTTTAGAAAAGGCAGAGGAACCAGAGATCAAATTGCCAACATCTGTTGGATCCTAGAAAAAGCAAGAGAGTTCCAGAAAAACATCTACTTCTGCTTTATTGAGTATACCAAAGCCTTTGACTGTGTGGATCATGACAAACTGAAAAATTCTTCAAGAGATGAGAATAACAGACTACCTCATCTGCCTCCTGAGAAATCTGTATGTAGGTCAAGAAGTAACTTGACCTGGAACAACAGACTGGTTCCAAATTGTGAAAGGAGTACTTCAAGGCTGTCTGTTGTCACACTGCTTATTTAACTTTCCTGCAGAGTACATCATGGGAAATGCCAGGCTGGATGAAGCAAAAGCTTGGATCAAGATTTCTGGGAGAAATATCAATAACCTCAGAAATGCAAATGACACCACCCTAATAGCAGAAAGTTAAGAAGAACTGAAGAGCCTCTTGATGAAAGTGAAAGAAGAGAGTGAAAAAACTGGCTTAAAACTTAACATTCAAAAAATGAAGATCAGGGTATCCAGTGCTATCACTTCATAGTAAGTAGATGGGAAAACAATGAAAACAGTGATGGATCTTATTTTCTTGGACTCCAAAATCACTGCAGATAGTGAGTGCAGCTATACTTGCTCTTAAGAAGAAAGGAAAGCTTCTCTTATAGCTCAGGTGGTAAAGAGTCCACCTGCAATGCAGGAGACCTCAGCTTGATTCCTGGGTTGGGAAGATCCACTGGAGAAAGGATAGTCTACCCACTCCAGTATCCTTGGGCTTCCCTTGTGGCTCACTCAGCTGGTAAGGAATCTGCCTGCAATGTGGGAGAGCTGGGTTCGATCCCTATGTTAGGAAGATCCCCTGGAGATGGGAAAGGCTACCCACTCCAGTATTATGACCTGGAGAATTCCAGGGACTGTATAGACCATAGGGTCGCAAAGAGTTGGACACAACTGAGTGGCTTTCACTTGTACTTTTCACTGGGAATATAAGTGAGAACCAAGAACTGCAGTCTTTGAAGTCTCACCCACAGAGTGGACCATGCCTGGGACCTTTTCCCAATTGCGACTCCAGATGTACTGTTATACTGGACTTCCCAGAACTGTTTAAGTCAGCATGTTGGTCAAAACCTAATTTGGTGGTGTATCCTCTACTGTTTCTCTTTCTCTTTTCCTTTAATGTTAGTATATTGAAAGTAAGCTCTACAATTCTTTAATAAATAATTGTATTATTTATTTCTACATAATGAGTGGCTAATTTTGTTAACAAATCCTTGGAACCTGAGAAGAACATGAAAACTTTCGGAAAAAAAACAGAGCATAGCATGAAGTCTCTTAGATGCCATGTACCCTACAAATATGTAATGCAAGGCAAAAAGCAAGAGGCTGGAGGGAAGAGAAGAAAGGAGAAAAGTGAAAAAATGTGCTTATGGAAATGAGGTAAGAGCTGATTTTGGAGGCCTCTTGGAATGTCTCAAAAGAGTGTGAAACAGAGCTTTATAGTCCAAGTCTAAATCAGAGGCCCTTTTCTTTCCTTCACAGATTTGCTGGAAATGGTTTAGGAACCAGATTCGAGAGTTTCCCATTTTAAACACTGACTGACAGTAAGTGGCAGTGGGGGGAGGTGGTGGTGTTGCAGTTGGAAAGACCAGGATTCACTCTGAGAGGCAGAAGTTTCCAAGAACAGCATTATGTAGCCTAGGAAACTTTGTTAGTTTATCCATTTCTCTCTGGGGCAGAACAAGCTAATTTTCTTAGCTATCACCAAGCTACATGCTTCATTCCCATCCAAGAAAGTGTCTATTCATAACTAAGGACCCAGAGGTAGATCTTTACAATCCATCTGCTACACATTGAATATTTTTTTTTACGCATTCAGGTTTGCTTGATCTTAAACTTTTGTGTAGTATCACATGGACCAAAAAAAAAAAAAAAACCCAACACTTGGTTGACTCAGTTTTCATCTTTCTGGACAGTGGTACTGGATCTTTTTTCTCATGGTGTTAACCCAACAACATGGCGCTGGTGAAATCCAGTTACCTGCACTTTTCACAATCACAGTTCTCTCATGCCAAAGATATGCAATGCCTGTCTTCACTTAATTGACTGAGCTGTGTGTGCTAGGTCACTTCAAATGTGTCCAACTCCTGCGATCCCATGGACTGTAGCCCACCAGGCTCCACTGTGCATGGAATTCTCTAGGCAAGAATACTGGAGTGGGTTACCATGCCCTCCTCCGGGGGATCTTCTCAACCCATGGATTGAATCCAAGTCTCCTGCACTGCAGGCAGATTCTTTAACATCTGAGCCACCAGGGAAGACCAAGCTCAGGAGTAAATAAATACAAATCAACTCCTAGAACACCACACCAACCCCATTGGTATCTCTATTTCCTACCACACTACTTACATATAAATGAAGTATGTGTAAGCCTAGACATAAGACCTTTTTGACCAGGGCGTGTTTCTCAGCTGACCATGTTCATCTTCCATGGAGCTGCAAAGACTTGTAACATTATGTGACAGCTAACTTCTGAGCCTCTGCAACCTAGCAACTCTGCTTCCCGAGACTTCTGTTCTGAGTCTCTCCTCCATCCTGCTTTCTTTATAATCCTCCTTTCATCAGGGCCTGGTTCATAGGTCCTGAGATCTAGTCACCCACACACGAAAGGCCAACTTTATAAATCTTTACCTGGGTAAAACCACAATTTGTCTTTAAGAATGGATCTCTCTTTGTAGGTAAATGTTAGATTAGGTAGCATGCAGAAAGGGAGTGTCATCTCCCATATGCAGGAGAGCCAGCCAAGATGTTTTGGCATGAATATTTTCAAAACCAAAGAAGTATGTGCTTATGAAATTAAACTAAGGGCGTTTCCTGTATATGTTTCTAAATAGCCACCTTGTGTTTGTCAAAGTACAATTTCCCATCAGCAAAATGAACCCACATAGAGTGGATGTCACCAGCTGGAAGCCCTGTAACCAGCCAAATGTCATCCACAGATACACTTTATTGAGGTCACAAGGCTGTGAACAAGATATGAACTCATTGCCAATATTTAAAAATTAGGAGATTTCACATGAAAATCAGATTCACAGCTTCCCTTGAAAAATCAGATTGGACTCAAGTCTCCATTCTAGCATGCAATGACCAAGCCACCCTTTCCAGTGGACAATGCTATTCAGTTTCCTATCAACAGCTGCTTGGGTACCTAAGAGGTACCCACTATGAATCCTGCAGTATATCCTCAGGTCACATAAAATGGACTCTCAGGCAAAGAGGCAGTTGAAGGTCTTTTTTGCCTTTCCTCCATCCTCCTTTGGAGAACCCAAGCATTTTAATTCCCAAAGAGAAGTTATAAGACCACAGCCTTAAGCCCCATTTGGAGGTCATCTTGTCAATAGGGAAAAAGACAAGGATGTGTTTGGACACACAGTTTTTCCTGCTCTTGCATCCCTTGTTTGGAAAAAAAAATCTGCAATTCAGAAATGAATTAGTGGGCAAGGACAAGAAGCTGGCCCAAGCCTGTCTCTAGCCAAAGCAAAGAAAGTCTCTGATGGCACTGTGGAAATTATTGTAGTGTGAGATCAAAGACATATATTTCTGGTGCTTCTCATTACTGAATAAAGGGATAAAAACTTTTCTGGATTTCAAGCTATATATACACAGATTAGCATGCATCTATTGAACTTGGTTTGAAAAGTACTGCATTAAAACTGAATTATATCACTTCAGTGTCATTGAAGTTAAAGCAATTGTAAATACCAGTGCAGGTACCAAATGTGGATGAAAGTACTTGGTTATAAATTGGTCTCCTGGCTTATCCAGTATATGCTTCTCTTTATAGGCATAACCTCAAATATCATAACAATTTGCAAATGTCTGACAACATATCCATGCACCGCCAAGATTTTTCTTAAATCTCAGTTGGAGAAAAATGAAATGTGCACAATAGCAACTGTTTCTTCATAGGACTTTCCCTTTGGGACACCAGAAATCAAAAGCAAAGCATAGTTTAAAACTCATCAATAAGAAAACAATCCAATTAGAAAGAGGGGTGAGGGGGAGACCTAAGCAGACACCACACCAAAGAATACAAAGGGGGCAAATTAGGTAAGAAAAGATGCTCCTTATCCTATGTCATAAGGGACTTATAATCAAAACAATGAGATACTACTCCTCACCTCTAAAAATGGCCAAAATTCAAAGTACTGACAACACCAAGTACAGATAAGGACATGGAGCAACATGAACTCCCACTCATTGCTGCTAGGGATGCAAAATGAGGCAGTCACTTTGGAAGACAGTTAGGCGATTTCTTACAAAATTAAACATAGCTTTACCACACAATCTAGCAGTCACACTATTGGTATCTACTCAAAGGGGCTGAACATTGTGTACACAAAAGAACCTGCACATGGATGTTTTATAGTGGCTTTCTTTGTAGCTGCCCAAACTTGGAAGCAATCAAGACAATCTTCAGTAGGTGAATGGATCATGAACTGCAGTAAATCCCGACAATGGAATATTATTCAACATTGAAAATACATGAGCTATAAAGCCATGTAAAGACATGGAGGCAGCTTAAATGCATATTTCTAAGTGAAAGAAGCCACTCTGAAAAGAATATATACTGTATGATCCCAGCTATATCAGTTCAGTTCAGTTGCTCAGTCATGTCTGACTCTTAGCAACCCCATGCACCGCTGCATGCCAGGCCTCCCCGTCCATCACCAACTCCCGGAGTTTACCCAAACTCGTGTCCATTGAGTCGGTGATGCCCTCCAACCATCTCATCCTCTGTCATTCCCTTCTCCTCCTGCCCTCAGTCTTTCCCAGCATCAGGGTCTTTTCCAATGAGCCAGCTCTTCGCATCAGGTGGCCAAAGTATTGAAGTTTCAGCTTCAACATCAGTTCTTCCAATGAACACCCGGGACTGATCTCCTTTAGGATGGACTGGTTGGATCTCCTTGCAGTCCAAGGGACCCCCAAGAGTCTTCTCCAACACCACAGCTCAAAAGCATCAATTCTTTGTTGCTCACCTTTCTTTCTAGTCAAACTCTCATATCCATACATGACTACTGCAAAAAACCATAGCCTTGACTAGACAGACCTTCGTTAACAAAGTAAGGTCTTTGCTTTTTAATATGCTCTCTAGGTTGGTCATATGTTTCCTTCCAAGGAGTGAGTGTCTTCACTCTCATGGCTGCAGTCACCATCTGCAGTGATTTTGGGGCCCCAAAAAATAAAGTCAGCCACTGTTTCCACTGTTTCCCCTTCTATTTGCTATGAAGTGATGGGACTGGATGTCATAATCTTAGTTTTCTAAATGTTGAGCTTTGAGCCAACTTTTTTACTCTCTTCTTTCACTTTCATCGAGAGGCTCTTTAGTTCTTCTTTGGTTTCTGCCATAAGGGTGGTATCATCTGCATATCTGAGGTTATTGATATTTCTCCCAGCAGTCTTGATTCCAGCTGTGCTTCATCCAGCCCAGCATTTCTCATGATGTACTCTGCATACAAGTTAAATAAGTAGGGTGACAATATACAGCCTTGACATATTCCTTTTCCTACTTGGAACCAGTCTGTTGTTCCATCTCCAGCTCTAACTATATAGTACTCTGAAAAAGGCAAAACTATGGAAACAGTAAAAGATCTGTGGTTGCTAGGGGAAGAATGAAGAGGCATAGCATAGAGGATTTTTAAGACAGTGAAACTATCCTGCATGATACCATAATGTTGTATAAAGTTGTCCAAACCTAAGACATATTATAGAGCTTCTCTGGTGGCTCAGCCAGTGGTAACCAATCTCTCTGCAATGCAGGGGCAGCAAGTTTGATCCCTGGGAGGGGAAGATAGCCTGGAGAGGGAAATGACAACCCACTCCAGTATTCTTGCCTGGAGAATCCCAAGGACAGAGGAGTTGGGCAGGCTACAGTATGTGGGGTTGTGGGTTCTCAAAGACTTGAATACAACTGAGCACAGCATCACACCATTAGCAAGAAATATTATAATTAAAGTGCAAAAAGTTAAAGAGAGGATTCTAAAGTCAGCAAGAGAAAAACAAAGAGTTAACTACAAGGGAACAACAATAAGACTGTCAGCTGATTTTTTTTTCCAAATTCTTACCATTCATGTTGTCTCTCCATTCCCAGTCATCATACATGCAACCTTTGAGCCCAATTCAGTGCAAAATGACAAAAGTTGCAAAATTAAAACCTGAGCCTCAACTAGAGACTAATACTGAACTAGCAAAACCAATGTCTTAACTTCTAAGGGCAATTTCTATATTCCATGTGATGTTAGGAAAGGATCAGGTACATCAAAGATTTGAAAAGAAATAAGGACTTGAAATTGAAATTCCCCAGTTGCACCATCATCTTCTATACAAATTTCCCCCAATGTAGAAGTTAATGTTTAGCGCCTATATTGTATGAAAGGATAATTTTTAGCTGCTACACAGACCTGTGTGATAAATCCACAATGGAAAAGATTTATAAGAAAGAGACAGAAGAAATCAAAAAGAAAATCACACTGATTTCACAGGAAATATAAGAAAGATGTTTGTCTCTTGAAAGGGTCACCAACAAAACAGAAATACGACAATGTCCCCTTGGTATGAAAAAGACTTTCCTTTGTAAGAAAAGACTTGCTTCTAAGAATGGAAAGAACATTAGGTTTATTTCTTTCAAGTAATGCTGTTTACAGTCTTCAACCTCCAATTTTACTCTTTGAAATAAACTTATTCTCTACATGACACCAGTTTCGACTTCTTGATAAAAAGTTAGGAAATAACAATCACTGTGATTCGCTGACGATTTTTACATGATGTTAACTACTCCATACTCTCACTTACCCCTCAACCTACTCACCAGTAGCAGAGAGAATTTTGCTTTTCCTGTCTTCGGGTTGGTAAATATCAATCCAAGCTTACAGGTATTGCTAAAAGTTACCAAAAATATGCCGCAGGGAGCGAAAAGGCAGATAAATCAAGTGTAAGCAACCTGCAAGCCTGATCAGCCTCCACCTAATTAAGTCTTCACTGAGGCCTGATCCCTTGGTCTTGGGATCAAGACAAGACATGAATTGAGATTACAGCCCGGCCCCTGAGCTGGGTGACTCTGGTCAGGTTTTTTATCTCCACTGAAAATGTAGCTTTCTTTGAATCTATTAAGTGAAAATATTAGCTTTTTTCACAGGGTTGTCGTGAGGAATAACTATAATACCCATGAAAGTCTATAGATTTGACATACAGTAAACACTTGATAACGGTTGTTTAATGAGAATGCTAATTATCATCTAATTGCCTACACTTTCATACTACAATTTTCTAATTGTTGTTCCTGTGTTGTTTAAATCTTTGTTGTCCCCCTTCCCAGACAAAACTTAAAAATCACCCATTTTAATATCGGCTGGCGTGGCCCCCTATGGGTTAGTCAGAGATGAGCTGTATTTTAATACAAGGTGTCTGGATGGATAGTTGGCACAGTGAGCTGATGGTGTGAGGACATGCTCTCCTGAAGTTTCAGGTTGTGTGGATCTTAATGCAGAAGTATTTGAGGATGTCTCAACAGTTCTGTCTGTGGTGGCACAATCCAAAACACCCCTTTGAATTCTCTAAGGGACAATCTGTCCTCTTGCTTCTTGGAAAGGAAAAATGGAAATTTGCTACTCAGGGGGCTCAAGAAGAAAAGAGAAGAAAAACAAATGACAAACAGACTGCTGCAAATGTCCACAAGGCCCTCTGGGTTCTTTTCACTAAAGGATGAGTTTTCAAGTCTTTTTGGCACTTTGAGTAGAAGTAATTAAACTTTGGCAACTTCCACATCTCTGTGTTTCTCTTCTCTTCCAGATGGAGGGGGTGGGAAGAGAAGGAAGGGGTCAGGCTCCCCTTCTGAGAGATGTGGTTCAGAGTTTTCCTCTGAAAGCAAGGATTCCTCCTCCTCTAGTAGGTACTGTGCCAGTGTGATCCTGTTCTTGGGCACATTGCCCATCTTGGAAGCGAAATGGTCGGGTATGAGAAACTGGGGGCTGAGGGAGAGAGGGTTCACGCATCACTGCAATATTACACTAAGCTTTTAGCCAAGTGCCCAGATTCTGGAGGCGGGGGGATGACAATGTTAAGAGAAACTTTAAATGGATTTTATATCCCTATGCCTAAGTCAGCTTCCAACTATTTCTTAAATAAAATAATTAACATATAGAAGTGAGATGTTAAAATGCGCATCAGATGTTGAATCTTTCAGAGGGGAGAGTTTCTGCTGTAACTTAGGAAACCTGTATCTGGCAGGAAATAAATAAAAGAAAGTCTATAATGCAATGTGGAGAAATGGGTAAATGCTGAGGGGTAAGAGAACTTCTGGTCCTAAGAATCAGCTGAAACCAACTCCTCTGAGTCAGTAATGCAAGACATGGCTGCACATTCCCAACAGAGGCTGACCGCTCCTGCACTAACCCTGTCGTTGCTTTTTACTGAACTGAATGGAACCATTTGGCATAGGGCTTCATATTCAATTACTCAGCTGGTCCGCACCCAGCTATGTGTCAACAGCCAGGGCGAGAGGCCTGATTTAAGACGTGTCACTGCTATGAATAGGGCCTCCACTGGTCCACTGCTGGAGAAGCTGAGATTCTAGAATTCCTCTTGGAAGGAACCCTTTTGATGTTGATTGACTCCAAGAGACCAAACCATGGCTGAAGTCTCCCTTCCCCTCTGGACCTTATTCCTTTTCCCTACTAATGTATTTAATTTAGCACTCTCGCTTTCAAATCTGAAGATGTTTCTCCTAAGGCCTGATCTTTAAATGACTTCTCACCTCGCTGACAAATCAGAGGCTGCCCATTCTGATAAATTGTGATTATGATTCCACAGACATATTATGAATTCCATCATTCACTCATTCCCCACTAGCTGTGCTTTTCTTCAACCCATTGTAAATCTTTCACATGCAAGGAAAATAGGAAAGGGCATTAAACCAACTGATAACAATGCTTGGATCTGATCTCAAATCAGTACTGTGCATTCTGTGACTCCATCCCCATTCTTTGAACTAAAGATGGATTTTTGCCTTCTTTTAAATTTCAGTTTCATTGTTGCTTCATGAACTTACCAATCCAACAGCAATAGCTACCATTTATTGAGTACACACATCTCAGTATAACAGAAGTTCAGGTAAGTCCTTCACATAATGATCAAGCCTAATCCTCAGAATCATTCTCTAAAGGAGTTATTTTATAATAACTCCCACCATACTTCAGATGAGGAATTAAGAATGTAAGCAAAATGAAAACACTACCGCAAATGAAAACAAGCTTTAAAAAGTCTAAATAAGAAAGGTGTTGTAAAATGTATTTATCAAATTTCCAGTTTTCTTTTTGTAGAAAACATGAAATCATTTTTATTAGGCTTACAGACTATCCAGCCTGGTATTCTGCCTATATGAGTAGTATTAAAAACTATTATGAAAGGCCATAGTTGGCTTAATGTACTTCATTTTCTGCAGGTGAATTCTACTTTTCCTTTACAATTGATCTTAGCTTCATTATTCAGGATTTTTTTAAAGTCTTTTTTTATAAATAAATAAATAAGTCTTTCTTATTGTAAAAAAAAAAAAAAACCTCGGGGTTACTATGAGTAAGAGAGTTTGAGAGTTTGGTATTCAAAGCCAAATATATATGTGTGTGTTTATATACCTAAATAATCCCTTTAAAGCACATGCTGAGTAGCTATGCTACCTCTCAGAATGAGGAAGGAGGGATGAAAAGGTTTTATAAGTCCAAAACAAAGAGATTGCTGATGTCTACTAATGTCATGGTGCTGCAAAGAAAGAAAAATAGAAAACAAGGAAGGGAAGGAAGGAAGGGGAAAAGGGGGAAAAAGGAAAAGGAAGGAAGGAAGGAAGGAAGAGAGGAGGTGGGAAGGAAGGGAGTGGAGAAAGACTGAGAAAAGGAAGTGGGGGGAGGAAGGAAGTTAGTAATTTAGGTATATTTAGACACTAGAGGTTTAAATTAGATGGAGATCATTTGTAAATTTTGAAGGGTGACATGATCTAGTGGAAAGAGGAAATGGCTAAACTAAGAGGCCTGGGCCCTGGATTCAATCCACTCACTAACCAGCTGTGTAACTTTTAAGCACATTATTTACCCTGCCTGTCTCTATTTCTTTATCTGTTGAATGGGATAATAATGATAATTTGCCTAAATCACTTCAAAATAAAATGATATGGTTAATGTAGAGGACTTTGGGAAATTAAAACTGTTATTAAGTGGAATATGTTATTACTGACGATTTTGCTTAAAATTTCAGTTAAAATGCCTTTCTTTCCTTCCTTTTGTTCCCATAGAAGACCATTCATGACTTCTTTCTAGTTGGCCCAGCAAAAAAGCTGTCTAACTTTCCAGAAATGGAGATCACCTTAATCACATCTTTAAAAAAAGAAATATATATATATATATATATATATGTTATTTGATCATTTGTTTGTTGTTTCTTTCCTTGGATTAACTAACTCACTTATGCCCAACTAAATTTTGTTTGATTCTCAATTTTACAGCCTAAGTTTTGTCCAATGTGCTTCATGTTTTTAATACCTCAACTCCTATTCAAGTAATGCAAATGTCAAGAAATGCAAATTAATGTATTATTGGCATAAGTAATACATAATTGGAAAAGTACATATACTAAAAACAAAATCAAATAATATACTGTCCAATTTATTTTCACAATACCCGACTTAAGGATTCGAGAGCCCTCGGCTGGCTGTCTATATGTTCATTCTTAATTAAACCTACGCAACCTCTCTTGTAACCAAATGCCTGTCAGTGGTCAGACCTGGTCCCCATGTTGTCCTCATGACATCCTTTGACAATGGGCCTTCCTGTTAAGCTATTTGATCCATGGGGTCTGTCTGAAAATTAAGGTGAATAGGTAGATGGGAAAAAATGGCTTGAGTTACCACCAATCCTAGGATATTTTAATAGTCAGTAGATTTTCACTAAAGAAGAAGTCTGTAGCCATTACAAATGAAGTCAAGCAGGCTGTGGACACTTGGAGAGTATCAGAGTTGGCAGGGAATACTGTTAGAGACTTCCTTGTCTGCCTTGAGTAAATCAGCATCATCAGCTGGCCCTGTTTTACTACAGGAGTGTCCAGAATGTCTAAGCTATAAAAGTCCCTGAAACTGTGCCACTGAAAGAGCAAGTCAGCCAATTTATGTCTCCCTTACATTCGTTCATCATGATAGTACTTAGGGATAAATGTAGATTCAAGAGATATTTTAGGGGTAAAGCCAAGGGTAAGAAAAGCAGTGTTCCCAACCGAGGCTCTTTTTTAAATTAAGCAACTAATTTGCCTGCATCGGGTCTTAGTTGCAGGACACAGGATCTTTTGTCATGGCTCAAGGGCTTAGTTGCCAGAGGCATGTGGGCTCTTAATTCCCCAATCAGAGGTCAAACTCCTGTTCCCGTCCCCTGCATTAGAAGGAAGATTCTTAACCACTGGACCACCAGGGAAGTCCCATCAAGGCTCTTTTGGATTCAGCTTCCTGTCCTAGGAACCAGTTATTAGACTGCAGGCAGCCATCTTTCCATATCTACCCATCTAAGGTTCCTTCAGCAAGAAAACAAAAAGCGAGTAGAGTGACAGGCAAAATCCACTCTGACCTTCCCCAGAATACAGTCTAGGAGGCATAAACAGAAAACTACATCATATAGACCTTTTCCAGGAGCTTTTGGGATCTTTTAGGAACTTCATAGGCACCTTCCCAGGTGGAGCTAGTGGTAAAGAATTCACCTGCCAATGCAGGAGACATAAGAGATGCAGGTTCGATCCCTGGGTCATGAAGAGTCCACGGAGGAGGGCATGGCAATCCACTCTAGTATTCTTGCCAAGAAAATCCCATGGACAGAGGAGCCTGGAAAGCTACAGTCCATGGGGTCCCAAAAGAGTCAGACAGAACTGAAGCAACTTAGCACGCATGCAGGAACTTCATGAAGTACATTGTGGTATGACAAGCATGAGCCATATGCATAGGGGTATCTGTATTTTTGGAAGACTTTCATAAACGCACAGAGTTTAGTAACAGTGGACAAATTTAAGTCTTATATCAGAAAGAAGGAACCTTATCAATTTCAGTTTCTGAAAGCATTAAATAACAAGAAGCCCACTACATTCTCAAGGCAGTGTCTGCTCCATTTCCACAGTTCTTATTAATGCCAAATTCATCCTTAGATTGACTTTCAACAATGGACCATAGTTCTACTGCCAAAAGAGCAACAAAATCTAAGTTGAATTTTTACATTTAAATACTATTAACATGCTTAAATAAGTTATCTCAATATAACTTTCCCAGGTTAAGCATTCACAGTTCCTGCAAGTGACACCTGAGGTGCTTCCAAAACCCCTCATCAATTTGTGAACTTCCTCTGAATCCATTTCTGGTTTCCAGTGTCCTTCCCAAGGATGTGGTCCAGAACTGAACACAACACTCTACACCTTCTCAGATCAGTAATAATAATAATAAAGAACTAGTCACTTTTTACTACTGTAGAAGTAATTCCGAGTTCAATCTAGCAAAGATGGCTGATCAAGTGTATCATCCTTTTGGGACCCAAAGTTTAGCTATTGTAAATAGCTTGTATATAACTCAGCTGTTGTTTTATCAGTTTTATGTTCAACATGGACCTTATATTGTGAGAAACCTTCTCATATGTATCTAACATGTACTGAATGCTATTAATGCTATGCAAAACAAATCCAAGAACATTGTTGATCAATTTGCTATTAGCCAACTGGATCCCACCATTTATCATCATTATTCCAAATGAATTTTGGATTAGGGCTTGATAGTTATCAAAATGGGAATGCATCGGCAAAAAAAAAAAAATTTGGATGTTGGGTAATGGATTAAATTACAGGCAATAACAGTGACTGACAACTTATTCCATCTTCATGGAGCATGATGGCATCACCACTTACTGGTGCTTACCAAAAAGAACACAGATTTGCCAAGTCGTTACCCTTCCATCCACTTATCCATCCTTTCAGTGATTTTCTATTTCACTTCACAAAGGATTTGTGGTATTCAGAAGTATGCATAATGTACATAAATGCAAAACATAAAAATAAAGAGTTGACACAATGTCATTTAGAATAGGAGATTGAGAACAGGAAGAAAAACCGTAAATAGAGAGGCAGTTTGAATGTATGCAGCTGAAATGTTTAACTGAAAATTTGCCCCTTGGTGTCATATCACTAAAATAAAAATAGGAACATCTTCAGTTACATGATCCACATAGTCTTTAAAGAGAAAGGATACCAAATTATTAGGAGGAGAACATATGACTAATAGAATACTCTGTATGGAAGATGAAACGACATAAGGCTAGTCAATTTCCCTTTATAACTCTGGCTCAGAAACTAAGCAAAACTCAGTTCACTGTGAAGCCAATCTCTATTTCCTCTATGTGATTACACTAAAATCAGCTATTCTCTTTTCCTTAGAGTAGTTAGTCATCAATCAGCATCTCTCAAGAATCATTCTGAGTCACAGTGTCCTAGCATTGAAAGGAATATTAAAGTTAATCTATTTCAACCTCCCATTCAAAGCTAGAACCAGTGCCTGAAAGCATTAAATAACAAGAAGCCCACTACATTCTCAAGGCAGTGTCTGCTCCATTTCCACAGTTCTTATTAATGCCAAATTCATCCTTAGATTGACTTTCAACAATGGACCATAGTTCTACTGCCAAAAGAGCAACAAAGTCTAAGTTGAATTTTTATATTTAAATACCATTAACATGCTTAAATAAGTTATCTCAATATAATATCCTTACAATAGATGCTGCCATATTTTAAATGGACTCATCGTTTATGAGAACATTCAGAGCAAACAGTGGAAATAAAAATACTTATCACGGACTCTGGCAGAAGTCATTAAGGATACTACTCTGCCTTAGGTGAAATATAGATCAGTTTCACTTATTGACATGAATAGTGCTGTCCAATTGCCCTGCTCTACATTTCTTGCACACTCATGGCAGTATCTCTGTCATTGCTAATACTTTTTATACTTGGATCTAACAGACAAGGTAGGATCCCTTGCATTATGAAAAAGATTACTTAGATCTGCAAGTGTGATTCTTATAACCTCTGGGATTTGTAGTCTTGGCAGCTGGAGTTCTTAAGTCCAAAGCATCTTATAGGAACCAGTAATCGTCATTTTATCACAGTAGTAATAACGTTGGTCCAGTGTATTCTGTCCAGACTGTTAAATGCAGCAACACTCTCTCACCCAATGATCTCCACCATGAAATAATGACAACATCAAGAAGATCTCACAGTACAGTTTACGTCGTTGACAATCACTGAGCAGTAAAGCTCTGGAATTTGAGCCTTCTCTGAATTAGTCAATCTCTCACAAGCAAGAGGATGACCAAAACAGACACCAACTGAATATACAGACAATGACCAGACCATATATGACAATAAGACTCTCTATCCACATGTGAAACCCTGAAAACCCAACTGCAACCTCTGCTGCGATCAGCCAGAATGGTCAGGACCAGGTTAAGGATGACCAGCTCCCCCGACTGTCACCCCAACTCTCATCCAACTCAGGACAAAATATGCTTACTGAAACAATCACATAAGGTGCCCTTCTGATATTTATCTACTTTCCCCAAGCCAACAGCCTCCAACCTGATGCTCTCCCCTTTCCTCACTATGAAGCTTTTCTAACAACATGATTACCACTGAGTCTCTGCCAGACAAATGGTGGTGCCTGACTCCCTTGCTATATCAGCTCTGAATAAATTACTTCTCTGTTCTCCTTCATGTCCACAAAACACAAATATAGCAAGAGTCAATTTGAAGCATCCTGTTATGTTCTATTATCAGCTTCCCTGGTAGCTCAGCTGGTAAAGAATCTGCCTACCAATGCAGGAGACCCTGGTTCAATTCCTGGGTGATGAAGATCTGCTGGAGAAGGGAAAGGCTACCCACTCCAGTATTCTTGGACTCCCCTGGTGGCTCAGCTGATAAAGAATCAGCTTGCAGTGTGCGAGACCTGAGTTCAATCCCTGGGTTGGGAAGATCCCGTGGAGAAGGGAACAGCTACCCACTTCAATATTCTGGCCTGGATAATTCCATGGGTTGTAAAGTCAGTCCATGGAGTAGCAAAGAGTTGGACAGAACTGAGTGATTTTCACTTTCATGTTCTATTATGTATTATATTCAAGAATCCTATGCTTAGAAGTTTAACTGCTTGATGACAAAGAATAAGCCTTGTACTTCTAATGACACTGATAAACAGGCTCTGGGGTTAAGGAGGGATGAGAAAAGCCCTTGTTTGTGGCATTTTCCGATTTACATAACGTAAAAGTTCTTACCAAGGCCAATTTCAAGCTACCGATTTAACAACTGGTTTGTAAATTCCTGAATATTTAACAATTAGTTCTAGCAACCTGAGTGATCCCAGTCATCACTGTATATCTGTCTACTTTTTTCTCACACTATCTAACACTGTCCAACACAGGTAAATATCCAAAAAAAGAAAACAAAAACCCACAAATGGATAGAAAATGGTTGATATAGATATATCAATAGATATAAATGTTTTAATAGATATAGATTTAGGAATATATCAATGGTAGATGAATTAATAATTTAATGGGCTGCAGACAAATAAATACGTTTTAAGATAGATACACCTTTTGGAAAGGTACTGGAAAACTTGCCTAAATCATGATACATGCATGATATGCTGTTACAAGAGAAAAAAAAGATCTCTGCTTTTAAGAAGATTAAATTTTAATAGGGTACATACACCGAAGAGTAAATCTAACAAATAAGTAAATTATATATCTATACAAATTATATATACAATAAAGAATAAATATAACAAATAAGAAAATTATATAATAAGTAAATTATATATATATAAATTATATATACAATAAAGAGTAAATATAACAAATAAGAAACATATATATATATATATATACATAAAAATTATATATACAATTTAAGCTATGGTTTTTCCAGTAGTCATGTATGGATGTGAGAGTTAGATCATAAAGAAGGCTAAGTGCCAAAGAATTGATGCTTTCAAGTACTGGTGCTGGAGAAGACTCTTAAGAGTCCCTTGGACTGCAAGGAGATCAAATCAGTCAATCCTAAAGGAAATCAACCCTGAATATTCATTGGAAGGACTGACGCTGTAGCTAAAACTCCAACACTTTGGCCACCTGATGTGAAGAGTCCACTCAATGGAAAAAACCCTTATGTTGGGAAAGATTCAAGACAAAAGGAGAAGGGAGAAGCAGAGGATGAGATAGTTAGATAGCACCACCAACTCAACGGACATAAATTTGAACAAACTCCAGGAGAAAGTGGAGGACAGAGGAGCCTTGCATGCTGCAGTCCATGGCGTCAGAGAGTCAGACAAGACTTAGCAACTGAATAACAAAATTTTGTATTAGAAGGTGGCAAGTTATATAGAAATAAGAAAAGGGAAAACTGGGCAAGTGGAACTGGGTGCTCTGAAGGTGATGACGGTCAACGGAGGCAGCTTTAGGTAGATGAGAATTGAGTGCTGACTTTAAGGTAGTGGTTAGCTGTGTAGAACTCCAGAAAAAGATGGAGTGGTTAGGGCAAAGCCCTTGGACAGAAATCCACCAGGAATTTTCATAGAATTGTAAGGAAACCACAGTTTTTTGAGCAAGGAGTAAGAAGGAGACACACCAGGAATCAGGCCATGTAGAAAACTGCAAACTGTTATAAGGGCTTTAGATTGTATAAGGAGTAAAATGGGGAAACACTGAAGTGTTTTGAGTAGAGGACTGATGTAATTAAGCTTTAAAAATTCAATTATTAATGTGATCCAATATAAATGCATTGAAAATAGCTTTACAGTTAGAAGATTCTTCTTTTTTTTTTTTTTAACGAGTAATCCAGGTCAGAGATGATGGTGGCTTAGATTGAAAGGGGTGGGAGAGATAGGAAGCATAAAAAAGTGAAGTTGCTCAGTTGTGTCTGACTCTTTGCAACCTGACAGCCTGTAGCCCACCAGGCTCTTCCATCCATGAGATTTTCCAGGCAAGAGTACTGGAGTGGGTTGCCATTGCCTTCTCCAGGGAATCTTCCCAACTCAGGGATGGAACCCGGGTCTCCCACATTGCAGGCAGATGCTTTACCATCTGAGCCACCAGGTAAGCCCATAAGGAGGCATAAAGGGTGATAATAACTGACAGTGCAATGACATGATGAAAAGTAATAAGATTCTGGATGTATTAGAAAAGTAAAGACAAGAGAATTTGGATTTTGATCAACTATAAGAGAAAGATGAGTCACAGTTGAATCCAAGTATTTGGAACTGAATAAAGAAAGACAGAATTCACATCAACCAAAATAACAAAGTTTATGGAGGAGAATTTATTGTAGAACATGAGTTTCAAATGCCTATCAGACTTCTGAGTCTGGAACTATAAGATGGATCTGAGCTAAAGGTATACATTTGAAATAATCAGCAGAAATGATACTTAAAGTTGTAACTCTGGTTGAGATTATCAACGGATTGAGGGAACAGAGGGATGAGAAGATGATTTAGAACAGAGCCTTGAATCATTTTAACATTAAGAGTTCAGGAAATGGACAGGAAGTCCCACAGGAAGTGAAACCATTCAAACATAACAATCAGTGTGTTAAGGGAAAGACAAGAAACACTGATGTCCTGGAAGCCAGAAGAAGAAAGTATATTGAGGAAAGAGCAAATAACTTAGTCAAATACTGCTTGTGGGTGATGTGACACAGGGACTAAAAACTTACCATTGGGCTTAGCAATGTGGAGATAATTCATTAGCTTGACCTTAGCAATGTCCCTGGGGTAAAAAGGCTTCAAAAGAATGGGTTTAAAGAGAATGAGTGTGGATATACAAGGGGAGAAATCAGGTATATAAAATGCCATACCAGTATGAAATGAAATGTTCTACAGTGTTTGCATATGTTTGCTGATGGAGAAATATACCACAATGTATCACTGAGTTTAAAAGATTATACTTTGGGGCCTCTCTGGTGGCCCAGTGGTTAGGAATATGCCTGACAATGCAAGGGACACAAGTGAAGGCACAACAGTGAGAAGCCTGAGCAGCGCAATTAGCGAGTAGCCCTCACTGGCTGCAACTAGAGAAAGCCTGTGCAGTAAAGAAGAACCTGCACAGCCAAAGCTAAAAATTGTTTTTAATTAAAAATAAAAAATTACATTTTACTCCATTATATTATACTTCTGGCAATGAACAAGCAACATGTGTCATACTAACCTGCCCCAAGATTATACATTTCAATATTGGACTAAATTAAATATATACATATTTTAAGTTACTAGAGGGTGACCGAAGCCTTATATCATTATTAAAATTATTTCCCACAAAGAAATCCCCAGACCCAGATGATTTCACTGGTGAATTCTATCAAATATTTGGTGAATGAATAATACCAATATTCTCCAGGCTACTTAATAAAGTATGGAAAGAAAGAACATTCTCTACCGCATTTTAGGAGACCAACATTACCTTGTGCACAAAACTTAACAGAAACAACCTAAGACATAAAATTCAAAACAAATATATATTTTAAAAGCAAAAGCATACATATCTTTAACAAAATACTTGCAAAATAACTGTTGAAGCATATAAAAAGATAAAAAATTATGAACAAATATGGATTTATTCTAGGAATGCAAGGTTGGTTTATCATTCAAAAATCAATCAGAATCACATAGATGAAGAGTCACAAAAATATAATAGTGAGCAAAATAAGCAGAAACAGGGGGACTTATTTTATGGTTCCATTTATATCAAATTCTAGAAATGGGAATATGATTTTCAGTGACCAAAAGGAACTCAGTGGCTACCTTATAGCTGATCCCTATAGTGGAGGATGACAAAGTAGCAGGAGGAAACTTGGTGGAGAAGTGTGAGAAGCCTTCTGTATTCTGACCGTGGTTGGTAGTTTCAGTGGCACACACAATGAAAAAACTCTTCAAATAGGACAGGAAAATGGGTGCATTTTACTATATATAAATTAAAATCAATAAAATATATTTTAACATTAATCAGTTCAATTCATCTATTAGCTGAAATATGCACACATTTTTTTAATTATCTCACCAGGTTTCTCATTATTGGAAAAGACAATTAAAATATGAAAAAGAGAAAGGTGAGACAGTATTCTTTGGTCTTCAACTGGAGGAATCAGCATGTCGTATTGTTTTTATATACATGCGGGATATTTCTCTTAGTTTCTGGGTCTGTCTCATGAGAAAAATCAGTAGCAATGAGCACACATATTTTTAAAGACTTTTCTTCAATGAAAGTAGCCATTGTTTCTTGAAGGAAAATCTGATTTCACAGCTGGATGAAGGAAGTATAAAATTAGCAGGGAATATTTTGTGTTGCCAGAAACTAAAAAAGTGCCCAGAGAATGATGAGAACATGCTAAAAAGAAGAAGAAGAAGAAGATGGCATGAAGTGGCTCCCTTTGGGGAAATTTAAGCAATACAATAAAATGGCACTGATGGCCTATAAAATTCATTGAATAATCCATGAATTCTTACCAATTTGATAGCTAGAAAGGTAGATACATAGACAGATATGAAGGGAAAGTTATTTCTTGTTATAGAAAGCTAACAAGTAAACAAAAAATAATGATAGAGTGGGAAAAAACCTAAGTAGATGTTAAGCTAGTGGTTTGAAAAATATTCTATTTTTAGGGCATTTCCCTGGCCCTAAAGTATCTCCCCATGGGAAAACTATTTATTATAAGGGGGAAAACTATAAGCTTACAGTGGATAAACCTGGAAGACAGCACTTTGATCAAGCAATCAAATTTAGCATCATTGATACTGGGACAAACAAACTCTTTGTACCGCCTGTCAAGCCCCAAAGAGGTTGCAGCATCATTTTTGTGATATACCTGCCAAGGATGCAAACTGAATCTAACAACGGGAGAACAATCAGACAGATCCACATGAGGGACGTTTCCTTCAAAAATGTCAAGGTTAAGAGAGATAAAAGATGAGAAACTGTTCTAGATTAAAGTAAATGAAAGAGCCATGACAGCTAAATGTAATATGTAATCCTGGATTGGATCCAAAACAAGGGGAAAAGAGCTATAAAATACATTATTGGGATAATTGATGAGATTTGAAGATGGACTCTGATTAGACAGAGTACTGCATGAAGGTTTATTGTTTGATTTCATAATTTTATGAGAGTATGTAAGAGAATATTTTACTGTAGCTATACAAGAGAATGTCCTTGTTTTTAGGAAACACACACTAAAAGGGCATGATGTCTCCAATTACTCTCAAATGATTCAGGTAGACAGATACATAGAGGATAGATGAGAGAAATAAAAATGTAGACTGATGGATGATAGGGAGGAAGAGGGAGGAAGGAGGGAAGCAGGTAAGGAAGGGAAGAAGGAAGGAAAGACAGAAGGAGAATTATAAGGCAAATTGGGCAAAATGCAAACTGTTGATAAATCTGGATGATCAGAACTTTATATTGTTCCTGAAAAATTTCTGTAAGTAAAATAATTTCAGAATTAAAAAAAAACATAGCCCCAAATGATAGATTTCAAAACAACAATTATAGGTCACTCTCATATTTTTAAAACTACTTGTTTATATGTGCTTATGTACTCAGCACCAAAGAACTGATGCTTTCAAACTGTGGTGCTGGAAAAGACTCAAGAGTCCCTTGGACTACAAGGAGATCAAACCAGTCAATCCTAAAGTTATTCAACCCTGAATATCCATTGGAAGGACTGATGCTGAAGCTGAAACTCCAATACTTTGGCCACAAGATGTGAAGAGCTGACACACTGGGAAAGACTCCGATGCTGGGAAAGACTGAGGGTAGAAGGAGAAGGGGGTGACGGAGGATGAGATGTTTGGATTGCATCCTGACGCAATGGACATGAAGTTTTAGCAAACTCTGGGAGATAGTGAAGGACAGGGAAGCCTGGCGTGCCATAGTCCATAGGATTGCAAAGAGTCAGACACGATTTAGTGACTGACCAGCAAATGTACTTAGTATACAAATATATGCATAAAGATTCTGGGAAGATATATGTGAAAATGGTAAAAGTGCATGAGGGATGTTTAATATTTTTGCATTGTTCCCCAATCAGTATTTTCTCAGTTACTTCAGTGAACACTGATTACACATATTATTTGCAATCAAAAATTAACAAATGTTTAACAAAAAAAAATCAAAAGACACTTGCTCTAGTTTTTCCCAGGGAAGGGTCAGTCACTCTCAATCAATATGGGTGTTTGTTCAGTTGCTGTGCCTCCTCCTAAGGCCAGGTTAAATTTTCGTCTGAGAAGGAGAACAAAACATAAAGCTTATTTGGACTGCAAATAGAATACTATAGGAAGAGTATTTCTCTGCTTTGGAGGTGAGCCTACTGTGTTCTATCTCAGCTGGCCTGACACACACTGCAAGGGCTGAATTTGATCGAATTATCTGGCTGTGGTGCCTGACCCCAGGCAAAGGAGATGTAGGTTTACCTGAGCTTCAGCCTTATCAAAAATGTTGAAAAGCCAAACCTGACAGATCTCAGTACTCCCTGCAGGAACTCTCCCCATGCAGGGCACAGAATACAGAATCGTCCTCAATAGCTACTGCTGTTGATGTTTTTCCACCCAGACTGCGCCGTTGTTTGGGCAGGCAGAATTCCTATTGGCTGCATCCTCTTTGCACAGTGATCACTGGAGGGGATCAACTGCATCCGACTTTTTGAAAACAGAGTTAAGAGACTGAGGCCCCAAAGCTGAAGTTCTTTACACATCTTCATTGAAGAGACTGTATTCCTTGTCAGTAGAGTAGTCAGTAGAGTAGGGCTTCCCTGGTGGCTCAGATGGTAAAGAATCTGCCTGCAATGTGAGAGACCCAGGTTCAGTCCCTGGACTGGGAAGATCCCCTGGAAAAGGGAATGGCTATTCACTCCAATATTCTTGCCTGGAGAATTCCATGGACAGAGGAGCCTGGCGGGCTACAGTCCATGAAGTCACAAGAGTTAGCACAACTGAGTAACTAACACTAATGTGTAATGTGTGATGAGAATAGTCAACCCAGACTCATTCTGATTTCAAATATCACAACATTCTATTAATGAAAGTATAATTCAGACTGTAAAATTCTTGTCATACACATTATCCTTATCTGTAAGTGTAACTTGTTAGTTGTGCAATTAAACATTATTGATACCTTTAAATGAGTTAATATTTTAAATCACTGACAGCAGTGCACAGCATACATAAGTTAGTTATTAATAATACTTTCCCTTTGAATACATTTACATACTAGTTTTGTGTTTCAGAAAAAAGGGTCTTGTTGAAAGACAACTGGCTTCTAGTGAGTCCTCAGGGACTGTGGGAGAGTAAAAGGTTTCCTACCAGCCTGTGACTCTTCAGCTTGTGAGTTTTATCTTAATGATCCCCACTTCTGGAGGTGACCCAGCACAGGCAGGAGTGCCTGATTAACATACATATCCCCACGGCAGCATCTGCCTTATTCTTGGTCACTTTCTAAGGCTGTCCATTGATACTAGCTTTGGTCAGTGTGCCCAAATCTCTTTCTAATCCAAACTTCCTCCTCCCACCCCCCACCTCCCGAGTTCTCAGTTTCCCTGAATTGCTGTACTTTCAAGAAAATCTTCCAGGAAGGCATAGCTCTGTGCTTCAGGAAAAGCTAGCCCTTCTTCACTGCCCTAAACTTCTCCATGACCCACTGAACATTTTCAGGCCCATCCTGCA
Organism: Antilocapra americana; assembly: GCA_007570785.1. Classification (NCBI taxonomy): domain Eukaryota; kingdom Metazoa; phylum Chordata; class Mammalia; order Artiodactyla; family Antilocapridae; genus Antilocapra; species Antilocapra americana. Next base: position 6,366,518 of record ML663013.1, on the reverse strand, counting down.
AAACAACATCTATGTCTTTGCTTATGTTGTTTAATCTTCCTGAAATCCCTCCCTTCAATTTATACCTATAAAATTAGCCCATTCCCCAAAGTCCTAGTGGATACCATTCCTTCCAGAAAGCCTTCTTGGATAACCCCTTCCAAGCAACCAAATGTAGCATCCTTCCTCTCTGAACCAGGGAAGCACACTGCACTGGGCAGTGGCTTAGCACGCGTCCTTATAGCTGCTCCATAGTGGGCAAAGAGCACATGGCACAAAGGCTGACTGCTGGCCAGCTGGGTTGGAATCCTGATTCCTTACTTGATCTCTGTGTGACTTTTGACAAATGATTCAACCTCCCTGTACCTCGATTTCCTCATCTATGGGGAAAAAGATAAAAATTATATCTATGCATCAGGTGGTAGATAGAATGAAGTAAGACCATACTATAGCAAGCTCAAGGAAGTGGTGGGACAGACATAGCAATAAGGAGCAGAGGCTCAAGGAGAAAGTCTGACTGAGCCACATCACAGCTCTTTCAACTTACTCTCTGTATGACTTTGGACATGTTACCTAACTACCCGCTGCTCAAGTTTCTTTATTCAAAGAGGTGGCAAAGAATCTGCCTGCCAGTGCTGGAGACACAGAAGACATGAGTTCAGTCCCTAGGTTGGGTAGATTCCCCTGGACAAGGAAATGGCAACACACTGCAGTATTCTTGCCTGGAGAATTCCATGGACAGAGGAGCCTAGTGGGCTATAGTCCATGGGGTCGCAAAGAGTTGGGTATGACTCAGTGACTAAACAACAACCTTGACGGTTTATAATGACAGTTAATCTAAGACATGCGACATAAGAATATAGAGTAAGCTCTAATAGTATTCTATTATAATATACTATGAGGTCAAGGCCAAGCCAGGTTTCAAGTTCATGGTAAGCACTTAAATAACGTTACTAGGTATCCTTCACAGTCATGATTACTCAGTGTATGACTATGCAATTTGCCCTGCTGGATGGTTTAGAAGTGCAGGGTTAGGAGAGAAAAAGAGGGTGAGAGAGACCAAGCAAAAGAAAGACAGAGTTAATATCCCTTCTTCTTTCTGATTGAATTTTGTCAAGCATTATCTTGCAGATGAGAATGGCTTTGTCTGTGAAGCCAACCCAAATCCATTGGTTCTATTCAGTGCATGGGGTATGCTGACAGGCAGCACGCCTATGTGTCCAAAGAGACACCAACCTGATTATCACAAAAGCTCTCTGCACAGTGATGGCAGTGGAATGTGGAGTGTGGCTTGCTATCCTTAATCACCTTTTCCCACTCGACTTTCTTGGCCATCCTAGAACTCCTGAGCTTCTGTTTCTCACCAGTATTCTAAATGTATTAGTTATTCCTTTCAATAAGGAATAACTGTACTCTGAAAGCAATTCATGGATTTCAAACCTAGCTAGTATCTCTTCCTCGTGAAACTTAAGCAACCGAGTGATGAATACACCTTCCAATGGACACGTGTGCTCTTAGGAAATCAGTTCCTGAATTCCTTGAACCTTTTTTTACTCCTATCATCTGATTATTTTATGTTTAAAAGAAACGATGTGGGTATTTTCAGACTTGACATCTATTGGTTTTGTTTTCACTCCTATTTTCTTCTCAGGGTTGGCTACTTTTCTGCCACCTTCAACTCTATCATACTCCAGCTTGCTTCCAATTTGGATACTTTAGGGCATTCGCACAAATAAAATTTTGAGTTCTGGTCTCTAACAATTCTTCTTATTTTTTCTTAGAGAAAACAGTAGCCCATCTTGTTTACATTCCCCAACAACACCACGGTGTTTCTTTTAAAACAGTTTCATAACACTGCAGCATTTTTTTCAAATATTTATTTATTTATTTGGCTGTGTTGGATCTTAGTTATGTCATGAGGGATCTTTCATTGCAGCATGAAGGCTCACTAGTTGCCGCACACAGACTTCACTGTCCTGTGGCATGTGGAATCTTAGTTCCCCACACAGATCAAACCCACACCACTGCCTTAGAAGGCAGATCATCAATACTGGACCACCAAGGAAGTCCCTCATTGTAGCAATTTTCAAACTCCAGGAATCACAAAAGTCTAGGGTTTGAAAAATCGTACAAACAAAGAATTTGTCTGCAATGCAGGAGACCCAGGTTTGACCTGGGAGAAGGAAATAGCAATTCACTCCAATATTCTTGCCTTGGAAATCCCATGGACAGAGTAGCCTGATGGGCTACAGTCCATGTAGTTGCAAGAGTTGGACACAACTTTGCAATTAAACCACCACCACCAAAGACAGTAAATCTGTTTCTCTTGCCTCCTCATGTTCAAATGTCTTTAAAGCTAGAGGATAACTAAATACCATCCAGTTCAATCTTCTGATTTTGTAGGTAAGGAATCCAAGCAAGAGTCAAAGAGAGGACTTGGAAAACTAAACAACTGCACGTAATTAGTAGTTCTCAACTATGGGTGGCTTTAACCCACAAGGGGGCAACTGGCAATGTCTGGACCCATTTTTGGTTGTCACAACTAGCACTTACTACTGGCATCTAGTGGTTAAGGCCAGGGATGCTGCTAAACATCCTACAATGCCCAGGAGAGCCCTTCAAAAAGAATTACCCAGCCCAAAATGTGAATAGCACAGAATTGAAATACTCTGAGATAGACCCCTCCTTCAGTAATCCATGTAATGTCTCCTGCCAACATATATCCATACTCATTGCCTAAGAAACTCATAATGCGAATTAAACTCATATCTCGTGTCCTTGATGAAGAGAAGGCTGCTGGTTTCCATTTTACCACTTTGCTTGGCAGTCTCTTTAATGGTTCCTAACAGAGACTACAAATGGCCTTATTTCTCTGCCAATGTTGAGCCAGTGAAGAAGTATCTATATCAGGGAGATTTGGGGGAGAAAGATTTCATTTCTGGGTTATATTTAGGGGTTGATCATGAACAGCTGTACTCAACCCACTCATGGGTGACTGAGGAGAGTCTGAGGAGCATTAGGACACAAAAACTGATTTGTTATGGAAACTGGCAATGCTTTTCAGGGGTAAATGAGATTTCAAATGAATAATAAAATGATGATCCAATTTGGAAGTCAGTCCGATGGTTGCTTCAGTGGTCTCTTTTAGGACATCATTTCACAAAAGCTAAAAAGTAAATTGACAAACAAATCCATGGATTCCTTTCTATGACAATATAGCTGAGTGAAAAAAATAAAAGAAATTTTGCCACTCAGTCTTGCCATTATCAGATCTGGGGGTAAAAAGAAAGTAAGAAGGAACCTATCAAAATTATGAGATGCCAGAACTTAATAATTATTTTTTAAAACAAAAGTGGCCATTATAGTTCTATGCTGCCTTCCTTTCTATGCTTAATTGTCCATTCATTCACTTTAAATGTGCTATGAAAAGTAAAAGTGTCAGTCGCTCAGTCATGTCTGACCTTTTGTGACCCCATGGGTTGCAGCTCACCAGAATTCTCTGTCCATGGATTTCTCCAGGCAGGAATATGGGAGTGGCTAGCTGTTCCCTTCTCCAGAGGATCTTCCCTATCCAGGGTTCGAATGGGGGTCTCCTGCATTGCAGTCACATTCTTTACCATCTGAGCCACCAGGGAAGCCCAAATTTGTTATACACACGGTTAAATTAAAAAGCCCAAGTGAAAATGCAGCTACTCTTGGACCATAAGCAAAGAATCAAGACCAAGGCGGGTTTTGATTTGGTAAATGATATTTTGCAATATCCAGTTCCATATTTTTTTAAAGCATTTGGACTAGAAATTCCACTTTGGAACTATAATCTATTAGTTGAAAATATGGTGCTGAGTAGGGAAAAGTTTATAGGTTAAGTTCTTTTTCCTGAGAGTTGCATAAAACAGCCAAAAATTTGGAAGCAAACTAAATGTCAAACAATTCAAGTAACTTGCAGTATAATAAATGCGATGTTGGGGGAAAATGCAGTTGTTAGAAGCATGATGTTTTCAGAGAAATGTGGGAAACTCTTATGATACAATGTTAATTAAAAAACAATTCACAGGTGGTCTTGCCTTCTGAGATGGCTCACATTCTGTCTATGGAGTGTGTTTCTCTCTAAATAAATCCATTTTTCATCTGTCACTTTGTCTCTCACTGAACTGTTTCTGTGATGAGACATCAAGAACTGAGGTTCGTTAAGTTCCAAGACCAGGTGTGTGATCTCAGTCAAAAGATCATGGGTTCAGGTGCTTCAGTGACTAAGACACATGCTTCCAAAACGGGGGACCCAGTTTCAATCCCTGGTCAGGGAACTAGATCCATCATACTGCAACTAAAGATCCCATGTGCTGCAACAAATAAATAAAAATAAATATTAAAAATAGACTGTGGGTTCAAGTCCCAATTGCATAACATGGTTTTATACTCCTCCATTGACTTCCCTTCTCTGGACCTCCTCAGTATCAATACTGGCCTGAGAGCTTTCTCTTCTTTTCTTTCTTTCTGGCCATACCATTTGGCTTGCAGAATCAAGTTTTAAAAAATGATAAGAGTAAATAAACGATTCACAAGTATATGTACTGACTGACAAATTTGTAAATATGTGCATATGATCAAAGTCTGAAAAGTAATATCAAAATGACAAAAGAAATGGTAGCCATTGATACAAGTTTATATATTTATGATCCATACTGTTTTTCCGCAATATGGTTAGGGAGAAAAAAGTACATATAGTCAAATTTGACCCAGGGCCTTTTTCTCAGGTCAAAAAAATACCAAACTTACAGATTTGCATTTAGGAAGCTAGCAGCAATAAGGAAACATATAATAAGAATTCTGGAGTATGTAGAATAATAAGCATTAGAATTTAAACTAAGCTGCAATGAGGATAAGGTCAGTGGTGTTGCAGCAGTAATGAGTATATGTTCGAAAGTTTCTCATAAGGTTAATATAGCAATTTCACATTCTTTTCCATTAGTGGTCTGATCACAAAAATCACAAACTTCCCCATGGGAATTGGCCACAGAGTCTATCCATCAAGCCAGACTCTGCTTCTTTAGTTTCTTGTGCAATATTCAAAGCAGTACTGAGTTCCCTTGCCTGTGCTTTACTGCCTGATGCATTCGATCATCCTTTCTTTCTCAGGCATGCCCACAAGACAGCTCCACTTCTTACACTTCCGACCTTGAATCTAGCCTAGAAACCCGAATCATCCTAGCTCCTTCCCATTTCTTCACCCCTCACTACCTCATTCAGCTCTGGTCAAGCCCACCTCCTGACCTGGGCCGCACTAGGTCTCCACTGCAGCACACCAGTTTCTCTTGTTGCGGCACGCGGGCTTCTCTAGGTGCAGCCAGCGGGCTTAGCTGTCCCATGGCATGTGGGATCTTAGTTCCCCAACTAGGGATTGAATCCACGTCCCCTGAATTGGAAGGCAGAGTCTTAACCACTGAATCACCAGGGAAGTCCCCTGAATATTTCTTGAATTTGTCTCTCCCGTTTGTTTTCAAGACCTCTGCAACCATGGGCTGCTGTCCCCACTCCCAGTCAGCATACAGCTGTTAAACCACAACTAGGGTCTCATGACTTCTCTTCTTAAATCCTACTGATAGACACATTTTATCTTTTCTTTTTTAACTGAAGGATAATTGCTTTATAGAATTTTGTTTTCTGTCAAACTTCAACATGAATCAGCCATAGGTACACATATATCCCCTCTTTTTTGAACCTCTCTCCCATCTCCCACCCCATCCCACCCCTCTAGGTTGATACAGAGCCCCTGCCTGTTTGAGTTTCCTGAGCCTTGAAAGTAAACACCATCGTCCTTACGATGGCTCCAAAGGCTCTTTCTACCTGACCGCTGCATACTTCTATTGCAATTCTCCCTTAAGTGCCTGAAAATCAAGTCACATTACTGAACGGAACACATTTTTCTCAGTGCAATTAGACTGAGCTGGAGAAAGCAGAAATATCAGCTTTCTCATTCTAAGCATTATGATAATTTTAATGCAATTGACTATCATATTCACATTTCCAACAGTCGTAATTCACATTTTAATCATATTACACTACCAGTAAGTAAAATTCCTAAATATTTTTTATAAAATTTCTTGTACTGGAGTGATTTCTTTTGGTTTTAACCAAATGCTGGACTTTGCAACTATCCATATTAAATTCTTTTTTTTGATATTATGCCCATGATTCTATTTTGCTACAATCTTTTTAGACACAATTTTTTATCAGTAACTCAATAATTGCTTGTCCCAGATTTGTGACATCAGAAAATTTAATCAACATGAGGCAACGTAGTATCATTAAGTAATACAGGAATCAGTGTGTTTTAATTCTAATTACAACACAGTTTAAATTCTAATTTTACCACTGACAAATTATTAAACATTTTGAATGCCTCATAAATTTTCTTTATCTTGGTATTCATGTCAGTAGTTTGGGTCTAACAATACATAAGGGAGGTGCCCTCATTCTCCTCTTAAAAACTTAACTGAGAACCACCCAAAAGAATTCAAGTCTTTTAAGCATAAGCTACCCATTCTCCTTGCTTGGCTCCTGCAATGTATCTTTCTCTGAACTACATATAAATATGTGTGAAGCATTCATATACAGTATTTATATTTATGGGAGATGATAGGAGGAGGATGATGGTAAAGACAAAGATTAATTGGTATTTTGTGTCTACTAAATGCTTCATATACAAATATACTAGTGTACAATAATTATCCTCTTTTTAAATTTATTTTTATTTTTTTCTTTACATTATCATGTTGGTTTTGCCATACATGGACATGAATCCACCATGAGTATACATATGTTCCCCATCCAGAACCCCCCTCTCACCTCCCTCCTGATTCCATCCCTCTGGGTCATCCCCGTGCACCAGCCCCGAGCACCCTGTATCATGTATCAAACCTGGACTGGGGATTCATTTCACATATGATAATTTACATGCTTCAATGCCATTCTCCCATATCATCCCACCCTTGCCCACTACCATAGAGTTCAAGATACTGTTCTATACATCTGTGTCTCTTTTGCTGTCTCGCATGCAGGGTTCTCGTTACCATCTTTCTAAATTCCATATATATGCATTAGTATACTGTATTGTTGTTTTTCCTTCTGGCTTACTTCACTCTGTATAATAGGCTCCAGTTTCGTCCACCTCAGTAGAACTGATTCAAATGTATTCTTTTTAATGGCTGAGTAATATTCCATTGTGTATATGTACCACAGCTTTCTTATCCATTTGTCTGCTGATGGACATCTAGGTTACTTCCATGTCCTGGCTATTGTAAACAGTGTGGCGATAAACATTGGGGTACACATGTCTCTTTCAATTCTTGTTTCCTCAGTGTGTATGCCCAGCAGTGGGATTGCTGGGTCATATGGCAGTTCTATTTCCAGTTTTTTAAGGAATCTCCACACTGTTATCCTTTTTTTTTTCTGATAAGTATAATAAAGATTAAAAGGAATAAATAATTTACCCAAAATACAGCCAATACATGATGGAGCTAGAGTATAGAAATGCTAAAGACCATATGAATGTAGTTATCTCCTTGCTTTAGTCCAAGTCATCCATCATTAAACAGATGATGCTTACTTCATCAATCCTCTACTGGTGGGAATTCAGGTCCTTTCCATCTCTTCACTACTAATAAGTAATGATATCCTTGTGTATCATATCTTTATGCATTTTGGGATTAAATTTCTTTGGGATCAATTATGAATATTTTTGTTGAGTATTGTCAGCTTGTGTCTTATAAGGTTTATAATTAAAAATATAAAAAAGATTTTTGGGGGAATTGTGTAGGATATATATTAGGTGCCTTCTCAGATTTCAGTGGTGACATCAGCTGTGGGACCCTCAGTGGTGGGAGAACTTTGCCTTGGTGATGGTGGTTTTAGTCGCTAAGTTGTGTCCAACTCTTGTGACCCAATGGATTGTTGCCTGCCAGGCTCTTCTGTCCACGGATTTCCCGGGCAAGAATCCTGGAATGAGTTGCCATTTCCTTCCCCAGGGGATCTTTCCCTGGGATTCCCAGGGATCCAATCCAAGTCTCCTGCATTAGCAGGTGGATTCTTTACCAACTGAGCCACCAAGGAAGCCATTAGGTACCCCCAGTTCTGCTTGGGCCCTCACAACTTCACACTCTGGAGCAGACCAGTTACAGTCCGAAGAGAAATTTCTCCACTGCGGATACCATAGCAGGCCAACCAGCCCGACACCCTGAGTTTCTAGCTCCTCTCAGCATCCCTGGACTTAGATGAATGGATGTAAAAGAGGCCAGATAGTTCAACTCTCTGGGGACACACTTTGCCTCCAGGGAGACAGGAAGGGGAGCTGCATGCAGCAGGCAGATAAGTCTCTCCTTCCGTCTCTGCAACCCCTCTGGGAAATGGTTCCATACAGCCTGTCTGGACACACCCCATGGAGATGAGCAAATCTCCCTGCTGAATTTGGCCAGCAGTACACTTTACATTACTTTCCATCTCATTCCTGACTCACTTTCTTTATCTCTCACTTTCATTTTCTCTCATGCTTGGTCTATGGTGATTTTCTGTCTCATCTGAGATAATAAAGTTTATGAAAGCATTTTCCAAATTATAAACCACTCTGCAAAGGGAAGGTATTTTTATTGCTGTGATTGCTGCTGCTTTCAGGAATACTTGGGGGTACACAGAAATACATTTCATAAAGTAATCAAGATTACCCTTATTTATATTTCATCATTCATTATCAGCCTAAGAAGGATTTTGAGACATTTTTGATCTTTCTGATTTGATTGTGTGTCTTCAGGGAGCTGTAGTCAACCATAAGCCTCATAGAAACACCTGCAAAACATTTCTGTGTCTTCCCAAGGAATCATGGTAGAATAAGGAGCAGGATATTTTATTAATAGTTAAGTGCCCCAGTGGACCCGGATGCAGCCTAACACATGCCCCCATCATGGAATTCCATGGCGAGATTTAGAAATAGGAAATGAGAAGAAAGTAGCATGAAAGGAAACTGGGATGAAATGAGAGTCAAGAACATCCTGAGCCTATCCTACTTTCCATCAATTACATTCTATTTCATTACAAAAGTTACCTTCCTCAATTTTGCAAAAAAAAAAAAAAAAAGCAACTTATGGATAATTTATGTTCCGCTCAACCAACATTTAAGGAAGGTCTAAATGATCTCCTTCTGTGTTTCTTACAGCACCCAGTTGTTTTATGTGACTCTGCTGTTATTGCTTACTTAATTAACTTCCTTTCTGTCTGAACCATAAACTATGGGAGTGTAAGAAGCTGTCAGTTCTACTCTCTATCATATTCTTGGCACTTAACATATTGTCTGGATTTTTTTAAAATGTTTATTGAATGATGAATGAAAGAAAGAATGAATGCAGAATGAAGATGAATTGACCATGTATCTGACTTTGGCTAAGTGTTTTCAGCTTTCTATATATAACAAGTTCCCAGCTTCAGCTTAAAACAAAGTAGATACCTAATAAACATGTGCTAACTAACTGATCAAACAATTATAAATCTATATAAAAATATCCACTGCCTACCTTCTGACAACATGGTTCAAAGTATTCTAAAATGTTCTCTTCTCATTTATAGTCAAGGGAAAATAGGTATATAGAGAGATTCACTGCTCAGTTTTATAAATAGAAATTTCCAAGTCTACTCCCCTGATGTGAAAATATGATAAATAATATGGAAAAAAATAACTGGAAAAATAGAACCGTTACCTGCGCCCCCCCACCCCCCACCCCCCAGTTAAGGTTGGTACTGTGGTTCAGAGTCCATTCCGTGTTGTAGAGACAACCCCACAGAGAATACCTCCAAAACCTGAATCCTCTCTTCTCAGAACATTTGTAAGGAGATGCTACTCCAAGGAATGTAATCATGCACCAAGAACCAGAGAAATGAATCTCAGGCTGGGTCAATCCATTTTCTCTGTGCAAAATGTTTAATAATTAGATTAAGGAGTTCCCAGGCAGTCCAGTGCTTAGCGCTCCTCACTTCTACTGCAAGAGACATGAGTTTGATCCCTGATCAAGGAACTAAGGTCCCGCATGCTGTGCAATGGGGTCAAAAAACAAAACAAAACAAAACCTATATTAAATGAATTCTTTCTTTGCTTTTATATTTGTTCCCTTAGGGCATCTGGGTTCTTGCATTTACATTAATCACATGAGGAGAGAAAGATTTACAGAGATAAACCATCTTTTCTTCTTCCTGGTCCTTTGAAGCCAAATTATTTTTAATCTATCAGAGGTCATCAGAGGCTCATTGGATTATCCTGTGCTGCCAGATTCTGAACTTATTTTTGATACAATGAACCATTTTCTACAATGGGCATTTAAAACTCACAGCTCCCAGGGCTTTAGAAATCCCAGGAAAGGCCCCTGCTGGCAACCTTATTAGCATCTCTGTCTCTTGATTTTTATTTAATTCCTTTTAACATTCTAATCATAAGGCTGACAGACTTTATGGAAAGGAGGGATACAGAATGAGGAACATATTTCACTATATCATTAAGCCTGCAGTGAGTTAATAAATAGCTCATTATGCGTTTTGAGATATACAAAGAGGTTAAGAAAGCAAAACAAAAGCAGATTATTAAGGCAACACTTGTTGAATCACTGTTCTTAAAAAGAAAAGAGATTGACATGAAAGATTCATACTGAAATGATAGATTAGCATTTAGATTTCATATTTTTCTCTACAAAGGAGTGGAGTAGTATCATTTCAATGACAAAGCAGATGTTTGGGAAATGGCCCTCTTTTCTGAGCCCCAGACTGGGGAAGGTTGATATAGAATAGAAAGTATAGCAGGGTAAAAACAAAAACAAACTCATCTAGCATTAAAATATTTGCACACATCAACAAAAGGTCTCATGTTGAAGATGGTACTGATGAACCTGATTGCAAGGCAAGAATAGAGACACAGACTTGGAGAATGGACTTGTGGACATAGCAGGGGAAGGAGAGGGTGGGATGAATTGGGAGCGTGGCAATGACATATATACACTACCGAGTGTAAAATAGCTAGCTAGTGGGATGCCGTCCTACAGCACAGGGAGCTCAGCTAGCTGTTCTGTGATGACCTAGAGGGGCGGGATGGGAGGTGGGAGGGAGTCTCAAGAGGGAGTGGGTATATGTATACACACAGCTGATTCACTTCATTGTACAGCAGAGACAAACAAAACATGGCAAAGCAATTATACTCTATTTTTTTAAAAGTCTCATCTTAAGGATCATGTTAACCTTTTAAATCACATTCACATACAGCACCTCATTCCAGCTCACAAAAATTCTGGGAACAACGTCCTTGTCTAACAGAAAAGTTAGAGCTCCCTATGTTTTCCCTTTCTGGACCTCTCATCCTTTCTCAAGGCCCTGCCAACCAAACGTACGCATGCATGCATGCTCAATCATGTCCGACTCTTTGCAACCCACCAGGCTCCTCTGTCCTTGGAATTCTCCAGGCAAGAATACTGGAGTGGGTTGCCATTTCCTCCTCCAGGGGATCTTCTCGACCCAGAAATCAAACCTGAGTCTCCTGGATTGATGGCGGATTCTTTACCAACTGAGCTACCTGGGAAGCCCTCCCAGCCAACCAAGGATGCTCTAAATCAGGGCTTTCCTAGGAACATGTATCACTTGGGGATCTTATTACAAGGCAGATCCTGAAGCAGTAGGTGAGGCCTGAGACTCTGCATTAATCCAGGTGAAGTTTGGCAGCTGCTTCTCATTCTAAACGACCACCTATGTGAAGCAGGATCTTGAAAACATTAGTGTCCTACCAGTAATCACAGAAGATTTAGACTGAAGTTATTCCAATACACACTTAATGAGATGCATCATTGTTCTTGCACTAATTGATAGGTAGACAGATAGTCAGCGATTTACAGACCACATTTGATTTTCACAAAGTCAAGTCAAACACTTCTAGGGTTGATTTAAGAGCAGACGCTGGGAAGCTGTGATGGACCCCCTGGAAATCTTGGATTCAATAAACTAAAGCAATGAACTCTTAATCTTGTGTGTGTGTGTGTGTGTGTGTGTGTCGGGGTTGGGGGGGGTGGTTGCACTCCCTTAAAAAATATCTAAAAAAAAACTGTAAACACTTTCCCCAGGAAAGTGTACACAAAGGCAAACAATTTGGTATATAATTATATAAGTGCCTAGATACTTTTGTTCTACAAGCAATTTAAGAAACTTTAACCTCATGCTGTCCAAAAAACTAAAAAAAATAAAAAACCAAAAGTATCTTTCAACTCACTGGGATATTAGATAGTTTTTAAATACAACTTTTCTGGGAGAACTAAGCCAGTTACCTAAAAGCACAGGTGAAACACAACATACAAACCAAAAAAAAAATTTAAGGTGGGGGGAGGCAGAAAATTTGAGACTTTACAATAAAAGCCATGAAAGTGTCCATAGCCTAGAGCAAATCAGGAGAAAGAGAACGAAACAGAAACTACAAAAACTAGCTTCAAAACCATCTCTCCTTGTACCTCTGGGTGTCCCACCTCATCTCTCAGTGACTAAGAGTCACAGTCTCCAAGAGTGCTTGATGAAACGCAGATTCCTGGGCCAAACCCCAGGTCAGACAGAGATGTGGGTCAGAAATCTGCATTATACACAATCCTGAGGTCATTTTTATGCACATTAAAGTTTTAAATAATACTATTTTTCCAGCAGTCATGTATGGATGTGAGAATTGGACCATAAAGAAGGCTGAGTGCTGAAGAATTGATGCTTTTGAATAGTGGTGCTAGAAAAGACTCTTGAGAGTCCCATGGACTGCAATGAAATCAAATCAGTCCATCCTAAAGGAAATCAACTCTGAATATTCATTGGGAAGACTGATGCTGAAGCTGAAGCTCCAATACTTTGGCCACGTGATGTGAAGAGTAGATTCATTGGAAAAGACTGACATTGGGAAAGGTTGAAATCAAAAGAAGAGGGTGGCAGAGGATGAGATAATTAGATAGCAGGACATAATAGAGGACAGAGCAGCCTGGTATGAAACAGCCCATGGGGTCACAGTCTGAGATGACTTAATGACTGAACAACAACAACAACAATTCTCAAATTACATTAATGAAATTAAGATACCCCTCGACTCCCATTCAGAACTCAGAAAGAGTTATAGTCCATATGAGGTTGCTCATAGGACAGAAAAATTACTTCCAAGAGAACAGTGATCCAAAATATTTTCTTGAGTTGTGCTCATGATCAGAATAGGCTTAAAAAAATACTCTCTATTGAGTTTGTTACATTGCTTCTGTTTTATGTTTGGCTTTTTGGCCATGAGTCCTTTGGGAACTCAGCTCCCTGATTAGGATCAATCCTGCACCTCCACCCTTGGAAGGTGAATCTTAACCACTGAAGCACCAGGAAAGCCCCAGAATAGGCTTGTAAATTCTGCAGTTTGGGAGGAATTTCAATCCGTTTCCTTGCCCTGCCCTCTACTCTTCACTCTTCCCCTAAGAGCAGACTCACAAGTTTCCCTCCCCTTTCCTAGAACCTCATCTATAAACTATTATATAGAATAATAATATTATAGATTATTCTATTGATAGAATAAAAGGTAGACGATAGAGGAAATGTCTAAATAATACATATGGAAGCTGTTTTGATATACTTAAATCTATAAATATAGATATATGGATATTAGCCTCAGTAAAAGTCAAAATCTATGATTCTCGACCATGACTTCATAGCAAAGTTAATAAAATCACAGATACCTAATCTCCAACCCCAAAGGTTCTAATTAAGATCTGAATAAGACAATTATGGATAAAAGTTAGAGCCGAAGTGTCTTTATTTAAAATTAAAAGAGAAAGTAATCATTAAAAATTCTTACATATCATCAATAATAGCACAGATGATAAAAAGCGTATGAATGTCTACTAGGAAAATAAAGATCTGTGTTTTACAGGCATTTCCTCATTCAGTTTTAATAGCATCTCCATAGGGAGGAATAGGGAGGAAAGCATTTTTACAACTAAACCTCATAGAGGTCAGGTAATTGTCTTGAAGTTACGACAGCATAGCGCAGAGGTCTCCTTAGAACTCAATGTCTAACAGTGTGTTAGTCGCTCAGTCATGTCCGACTCTGTGACTCCATAGACGGTAGCCCGCCAGGCTCCTCTGTCCACGGAATTCTCCAGACAGGAATACTGGAGTGGGTAGCCATTCCCTTGGCCACAGGATCTTCCTGACACAGGAACTGAGCCCAGGTGTCCTGCATTGCAGGTAGATTCCTTCTTGTCTGACCTGCCAGGGACGCCCATGTCTAACACAGACACCCACACTAAACAATAAGCTGGGACATCCTGGTGGTCCAGTGTTTAAGATTCTGCTCTTCCAATGAAACAGGAGCAGGTTTCTTCCTTGATCAGGGAACCAAGATCCCACATGCCACTTGGCACAGTCAAAAAATAAATTTTTTTTTTAAAAAAGATAATATTTTTTTAAGAATCAGCTATACTTCCTGTATGAATTTATGGAGAACCACTGATAGGTAACATGTGCATACATATATGATACGCACTCATAAATGTTTGATTGAGAGACAAAGAATGTACGCATATTCCCTGGCAGGGGGGCAATTTTGCAGTTTAGGACATTTGAGGAAGAGAAATGTCCTCAAATAAGCAAGTCCAAAGAGCTGTGTGAGAACCCTAGTTCTCTGACAGGACAACGAAAGCAGTCACCAGGAAGGGAAATGATCGTAGGAATCAATTCAGGGACGTGTCTAATACAAACTTCAATAGCGTGTTTCACTGAAGACTAGCTCTGCTCCCCTCATTTTCCCTGCGGGTAGAAAGCTGTCAGTTCATAGTGTTACATTCCTCCAGAGTCTCTTTGTTTATTCAGGAAAGGCCAGCAAAGAAACAGGTCAAGATGGATGAAGGGGTGTGAAAGGACGGGATGGATCAACAAAGGCTCCTGACAAGTAGCTGCTGCTTCTCACTTCCCTCGTGTCTGACTCTGTGACCCCGTGGACTCTAGCCCACCAGGCTCCTCTGTCCATGGGATTCTCCAGGCAATAATACCGGAGTGGGCTGCCATTTCCTCCTCACAAATAGCTAATTGGTGCTTATAAAAGCACAGCAGTTTCCTTTTAGAAAAATCACATGCCCAGCAGTGGTTGCTGAAGATTTTTAGGGGTTTCCGAATCATGCCAAGTCATCCTGGTCTGAAAGCCCCATGGATAATCATCAAAAGCTGCTTATTTCAAACACAATTTACCAGAGACCATGCCCATGTCTTCGGTCTTCCCTGGAGGAAAGCCAGGTTCAATTCCTGGTTCAGGAAGATCCCCTGGAGAAAGAAAAGGCAACCAACTCCAGTATTCTTGCCTAGAAAATCCCATGGGCAGAGGAGCCAGGTGGGCAACAGTCCAGGGGGTCACAAAGAGTCAGACTTGGCTTAGTGACCAAACCACTACTACATGCCCATGTCTTAGTTCTAATTATGTCTTCTTATTATAGACAAGAAACCCATTGTTGCATATCTCCTTGAAAGTGAAAGTGTTAGCCACTCAGTTGTGTCTGACTCTGTGTGACCCCATGGACTGCAACCCTCCAGGCTCCTCTGTTCATGGGATTCTTCAGGCAAGAATCCTGGAATGGGTTGCCATTCCATTCTTCAGGGGACCTTCCCAGCCCAGGGATTGAACCCACATCCTTTACATTTCCTGCATTGGCAGGCCAGTTCTTTACCCCTAGTGCTACCTGGGAAGGGCAGGTTTCCTTAGTGGTAGCCAAAACAGAAACTGGGTCACCTGTTTCCCAAGCCCAAAATTCCTCGCACCAGTGTCATTCAGCAAGGAAGAAAGTAGGGTGGGTAAAGGCAAAGATTCCAGGGCCACACGTATCTGCGGTCAAATCTTGATTCTAAAATTTATTAGCTGCATGGCATTGAATAAGTTACTGAACCTCTCTGCCTAAGTATCCCAATTAGTAAAACAAGAATGATGGTGGTGATGGTGATAAAACAGACATGACAGTGTTTTACATTGCAATAGCAAAAAAATGGGTTAACTTATAGCTACAAAAGATTTTGGTGTAGTATGTTAGTTGCTCAGTCATGTTCAACTCTTTGCTACCCCATGGACTGTACCCAGTCAGACTCCTCTGTCCATGGATTTCTCCAGGCAAGAATACTGGAGTGGGTAAGCTTTTCTAGGTTTTACACACAGTAAGTAACATAGATGTTTGCATTATTGCTTCTTTAAGGGCATTGTATGTTATAATAGTCAAGCAGCACTAAATAGAATTCATTATCTAAAAAACAATATCAATAATTTTGGCTTCCCAGGTGGCTCAGATGCTTAACAAATAAATAAAAATGTTTTAAAAAAGGAATTCATTATCTATGGCATGGCTCTAAAATTTGTCTTCCAAGAATTTCTAAGAAATCTAAAACTTCTCATGCTCTTGATCATGAAGTACAGAGAAAACAAGAGTGGTGATACTTTGGGCTTCACAGCACAGCAGTATGAAGACAAATAAAAACCTCTCTTCAGTTCTTAGATCTAACTATTCTGTACTTTCTTGTCTGACCCAGTGTACTAGATTAAATAACGTCTCCCCCAAGTCAGTGTCATTCCAAGAATTTCACAATGTGACTTGATTTAGAAATAGGGTTGTTGGAGATGTAATTAGTTAATATGAGGTCACACTGGAAGAGTGTGGGTCTCAAATGCAATATGACTGGTGTTGTTTTAGGAAAATGAGAGAAGACATGAAGACAGAGTCAGACAAGTGGGGAAGACGAGGTGATGATGGGAAGAGATTGGAGTGATGCATCTACAAGCCAGGAGACATCAGAAGTTGAGAGAAAGCCATCAGCCAGATTCTTTCCTAGGGCTGTCAGAGAAAACACGGTATTTCTAACCCCATAATTGTGGATTTCTCGCCTCAAGAAGTGTTACAGAATAAGTATGTGCTGTTTTAAATCCCTGAAAGTGTTAAGTCACTCAGTCATGTCCAACTCCTTGTGACCCCATGGACCAGAGCCCACCAGGCCCCTCTTTCCATGGAATGCTCCAGGCAAGAATACTTGAATGGATTCCATTCCCTTCTCCAGATGGTGTTCCCAACCCAGGGATCGAACCCATGTCCCCAGAACTGCAGGCAGATTCTTTACTGCCTGAGCTACCTGGGAAGCCCTGTTCATTTTTGGTAATTCATTAGGTAGCCATGGGAAACCAGTACACTCACCCTCCCTTCTGGACTACACAGCAGTAGACCACCAGTATGAGGGACTTCCCTGCTGGCTCCACAGTAAAGAACCTACCTACCAATGCAAAACACATGAGTTCTATCCCTGGGTCATTAAGATTCCAAGGGGAAGTTAATGGCTACCCCACTCCAGTATTCTTGCCTGAGAAACCCCATGGACAGAGCAGCCTGGTGAATGTGAGAGCACTGGGAGCCTTGAAAGCCAAGTTGAGATGATTTAATTTTTTTATATGAAATTCACCCCTATCAACCTGTCTTCAACAGCTCAAGTGTTTCCTTCCAACATTTATGTTCCCTAATTTAAACCTTTGTGAAATACTGTTATAAGCTGTTTTGCAGAAGGATTTGCAGGGGAAGCGGGACACATGACATAATCCACCTGTGAGTGGTGAGAAAAGCAGACTTGGGCTGAGGAGGAGGCTGAACTTCAACACAATTGCAGCTGAGGCCCAGATGATCCCACATGGACTTCTGGAACTGGAATGCCCCTCCCTTTGGAGTTTTCTCAACGGGGCCAGGCAGTGTACCCCCACATAGACCAGCCGTTGGATGCAGGCTAACACAGAGAAGCCAGGGCTTTGGTCAAGGTGACTTCTACCAGCCATAGGCAATTTCTGGTGATGGACACAGCTGTGAGCCAGTGGGGACTCAGCATCTCTCCAGGGGGACCTAGGAGGTACCTCACAGCATCTCCCACATGCACAGGTGGATGTCTTCCTGCCTAATCCTCATCTATTATTAGAATGTGGCCATGGGAAATTCCACACCTGGACTAGAATTGCCTTGCTCCGAGAACGAATCCATTAGATGCTCTTAAATCATGTATATAGTGAGAGGCCTGAGAAGTCTGAGTTGCATTCTTATTCATTTCCCTCTCTCACCCACACACTTTCCATTTCCATGAATCACAACTCTTAAAGCCAAATTTTAGAATGGCTTCTAATCACATTTAGACCGTGGTGGGAATTTCGTCTCCTTTTTCCAGTTATCCATGAACAGAGGAAAATCACCTGACCCTACCTGGAAATCACCATCTATTTGTTCACCTATCCATTTATTGGTGAGACAACACACACATAACACCTATTCCATGCTAAAGAAAACACTGGGTATAAAAAACGAATGAGAACGGACAGGAAGTGATTAAGATTTCACCTTCCAGTGCAGGAGGTCCAAGTTCCATCCCTGATTGAGGAGCTAAGTAGGAACCCACTGCCTCACAGCCAAAAAACCAAAAAGCCTAAACCAGAAGCAATACTGTAACATATTCAATAAAGCCTTTAAAAATAATCCACACTAAAAAAAAAAAAAAAAGACAAAAGAGTAGCATGGAAACATGGATCCTAAGCATATATATAGATAGCCAGTGGGAACTTGCTGTATGACTCAAGGAACTCAAACTGGATTCTCTGACAATCTAGAGGCATGGGAGGGAGTGGGAGGTGGAAAAGAGGCTCAAGAGGGAGGGGACTATGTATACCTATGACTGATCCATGTTGATATATGGCAGAAGCCAACACAATATTAAGTTAAAAATAAATGTTAAAAAGGTGTAAAAAAATCTTTAAAAATAATGAATGAGGAAGTTGTCAGAAGGCTTACACTGATGTTAAGGAGTTAGCCTCCCTCATGATGAGGAGTTTGGATTTTTTCTAAACACAATGATGGGTGATGGATAGTACTATGATTTAACAGGCTGGGTTTCCTGAAATATCCCTCTGTTGGAGGTAAAGAGGATGGATAGCTGGGAGTCCACAATACAGGGCAAGCAGTTGGCAGGTAGCTCATGTTAACACGCAGTTGAGTCACTCTTCAGCCCTCAGCTAAGTCAACCATCTTCTGTCCTTCCTCTGACTAAGACCCTCCTGGCCATCCCAGGAGTCAGCAACACTGCCAAGAAGCCTGTCAACAGCCAGTTTGGGTGGGAGTGTTCACATTAGCCTCCTAAGCCACAAGCAGCCCCCAGGGACCGAATCATAAGCTTTTGTATATGCAAACACACCATGCATGCAACTCCCAGTCACAAATGCTCAGTGTAAAGCACACAGCTGTCCACATAGACTGAGTAACTTAAAAAACAAGCCTCCAAAGGAAGCATCATTCCATTTTGGCTTTTCCTCTCAACAGCCTTCACAGCTTTGGGCCAATCCAAAGATGTTAAGTGAATCTCTCAGTGGGTGGGACCTCCACATTACATAAAAATTATGGATCAGAGCATATAACCTATCAGTAAAGACTATGTTTCAAAAAGACAGAAAAACAAAATCATGAGAATTTTTTTCAACATTAGTCAACTATAGACTGGATAATAGAAGGGAAAATATCATATTAATAATAATTATTAGAAGGTGAGAGTTTATGTGCTTTAATGTTGTTCCAACATAAATGTCACTGTAAGAAATGATATTTCATTTCAATACTAACAAACCAGATACTTAGTTTGCTGGGAAAAATGACTGGAACTACTTTAAAGCTGCATTAACCAGAGAAACTACAAAAATATTTATATTCTTATGAAGGAAGGAAGGAATGCCCCCCGTGGAAGTATTTAAGCACCCTCCATCTTTAGGATAAATGGTAATGCTAAACAAAAAATGGAAAGATGACCTTAGAATAATAACCTCAGGACCCAACTGGGACTCAGCTTCTCAAACTACAAAAATCATTTGCAGTATGTTCAGGATGGAAATTTCTATACAGCTTTATAGTTCATATATTTCATTATATACCTCAGACAAAACTCACCAAAACACCCAACTCTGTGCTAACTTCCTCTCCCCAGGGTGCCCCCCAATATGTAAAATTACTCATCATCCTCTTGTCCAGCCTGCAATTCTGCTCACTTACTCAACAACATTTGTTAAGAACAGAAAAACAAAGGGAAAGGGAAAACCAATCCTTTCAGAGAGGTGTTTCATATACAGAATAGGATCTTGAAAGCAAAGCCAGGTCTGGCACTGTTAAGACTTTTCTCTAAGCCAATTCCTTCTCACACCCTTCCTTACAGAGACCCCCATGCAAAGGCCATGTGGAAAATTTCACAGGACAAATGTTGAGTCCATATCTGAAAGCCATCCTACTGAGCAAGCTTTTTTCACTGTTTGCCACTTCCAACCACCACTGTGTATGTTGCCTGAAAGACGGAGTGTTGGTGAGGGCCTGAACCTATGAGTCACTTAGTTTTCAAACAACAGCTCCAAGGGCCTTTGAGTGTCTGGTTGATTTATTGTGAATGGCGTTGATACTTATGTGACTAGAAGCTGTTAGCCTGAATTGGTGCTTGGAGAAACAAAGTCAATGAAAGTCACCAATCCAATAAATCTGTGAGGGATGCATGGAGTTGTCATTTAAACAAGTGACTGGCCCATTTCCATCAAGAAGCATGCAGCGAGAGAGGCACAAGTCTATCAGCATAACATCTTAGAGTCACAATAGTCCAGGCTTCTTTTTCTTCCAGTCTTATGGGCTTTGAATGTCAAGAGAGTGAACAGAATCCTAATGCTATAACCCCTCAAGTACATTTGTTTATGTATTTTCTTTTGGCCTTTACAAAAATGTTGCCTAGCAGGAAGGGGCATGAGTGTGTACTCAGTCACTCAGTCCTGTCTGACTCTTAGTGACCCCATGCACTGTAGCCCACCAGGCTCCTCTGTCCATGGGATGCTCCAGGCAAGAATATTGGAGTGGGTTGCAATTTCCTCCTCCAGGGTTATCAGGAAGGAGAGGAATCCTTAATAGTATCTGCATTTCATACATGAAACAGAGAGGTTTATAGCAGCAAGCGCTGTACAACACTGTCATTAACTGGAAGAGTGAGGTCTTTACTCTGAATCGGATTGATGCTTATAAATAAAGATTAATTAATTCTCATAGTTTATTAATTCAATAATAAAAACAATTCTTTCAAGCCACTGTTTATAGACTAACTGATAATTTAACAGAATTTATAGGCCAAAGTGATTGGTCAGTAGCCCTATGTTGAAAAATATCTCTGAGCAGATGGGAAGTTAGATAATGTTCATCACCCAACTGTCACTCCCTGAACTGCCTTTGATGGCGAACAGATTTCTACAAGTACCAGATCGTGGAGATGCCAAGTGCTTCCTGATGGTTCCAGGAGAGGATCAAAGCCAACACGGTGGGCCTGAACGCTGGCAAGGCCCAGGAATCCTTAGGGTTGAACAGAAATCACCAAGGAGTAGTCCGTCATCTTGCCTAACACGTTTAGAAGAGTCCATTGCCCTGGTGCTGTCACCATGTCCATTATTTACGCTCCTCTAGTGGGGCAGTGGGACAAGCAGCTCTCAGAGCTACCCAGCTGCTCATACAGACGGTACAGCTGTAGGAAGGATACGATTCACTCCAGCCCTTTCCTTCACTGTTAAAACACGAGTCCCAGGCCCGCTCATCTCGGGGAGACCTGCATCAGGCACACACTTCCGTCTGCTCTGCGACAGCAGGATAACGGAACACAAAAGCCACTGAACGCAAAAGACAGAAAAACACCAACCATATATGTCTTGACAATATCAATGCCCTGATCTACGCCTTTTTTTGATGATGCATCAGGGACTGGTCCACATGTTGCAAAAGGAAAGAAAATGTTCTCATACATAAAACAGAGCCAGGAAGAGGTTTCATAAAAGCCAGGGGTGCCTGTCTGAGGTGGCTCCCTACCAGTTACTGGAGAGGGCAGATGACTGAAATACCAAATCAACAGGCAGCCACAGATGGCTTCCAGGATCAACACAGACTGTGCTGCCAGCGAAAGCATTCATTGGACTAGTTCATCTGCAAGATCAAGGGTGCTGAGCCAGAATTTGCCTGGCGACGTCTTCCTCTTTCAGACTAGACAGCAGGATCGATGGCTATGCAACAGCTCTCCATCACAGTGTACTGCTGCTGACAGAAAGCAGAGGCACCCCACAGCCTCGCATACCTGATAGGGGCCCTGGTCGCAACCACAGTAGCTGCTCTCCATGGTGTAGCTTCTGGACGCCCCCATCTCTCTCCACACCACTACCCGGGCTGTGGAGGCCCGGGATTTCTCCACAAGGAAGCTGCAACTGCTCATGGTGAACGCTGGTGCGAGTTCATCAAGGATTTGGGGAAGCACCTACAATTAAGAAAATCGAATTATGGTGAGTTGCAGAGGACTGTGTCTATGCATCATTAAAAACAATAATAACTTCTTAGTAAGTATTAGATATCTTAATACTAATTAAGGAAACTGAAGCTTAGAAAAGTTAGAAAGAATTAGCTTAAGTTCAGCTACAAAGTGGGTGGAATGGGATCCAAACGCCAACATGGCCAACTCCCAAGACTTTCAACCTCATCCTCCTGCATCACGATGAACCAATGTTGCAATAGATACCCAGCCTCATACGCTACTGTGCTGATCCCCATGGGAAGCCACAGACGTCACAAGGACCTGTGGCTCAACCCAGACTCCTTGTTTTCTGGCTGGATTTTCACATATCTCAGACACACAGACCACTGATGCTTCTTGAGCAGGAGCACATATAAAGTTAATTTGTTTCCTGAAAGAGTATAACTGCCAAAACGAACTTTTTAATCTCATCCTCTGATCTATAAATCTGAAGTTGGGCCAATTATAAAACTTAAAAAAATCCATACTCTCTGGATTCATATTTACCATGTGGGATCACTTAATTTCCATTTAGAAGGTAACTGTATGTCCTGTGCATGCATGCAGTTGCTTTAGTCATGTCCAACTCATTGTAACCCCATGGACTGTTCCCGCCAGATTACTCTATCCATGGGATTTTCCAGGCAAGAACGCTGGAGCAGGTTGCCATTTCCTTTTCCAGGGGACCTTCCTGACCCAGAGATCAAACCTGCGCCTCTTGCCTCTTCTGCAGTAGGAGGCAGGTTCTTTACCACTGTACCTCCAGGGAAGCCAGAAGGCATTGATGGACCCTAGTCTATCTAAAGAGGGGGGACTACTAGTCCCTGGACCTTCCAACCCCCAAGGATGGTGTCCCAGAGTTGATAGTACCAACTCTTTGGGACAGCAGAAATACTACACTTGGACAGTTCAAAACTTTGGTGATATCAACATGGAGGGTTCTTTCACTTTGGTGTTAGCAAAATCTCCAAAAATTAGCACATAATAAAGTATATAGATTAGATAAGAAATGGTATAATGTTAGTCTCTGGACAACTTGCTGGGAGAAGTTGGAGAAGTAGAACAAATGGATGAGAATGTAAATTAAGGAACTATTTTTCAAGTAATGCAGTTTTTGTTTATTTCTAGAACATTGAGCAAATCTCTTAATATCTCTGGTTTTTACTGTCCCCATGCTTAACATAGCTATCATATTAATATAAGGATTAATATAATTAATTATAAAATCATTTTATATAAGTATATATTAATGTATCTATGAATATAATCTACTATGATCTCTAAATTCCTACATAGGCTCCAGACCTACAGCATCATAATTTTAAGGGAAATTAAGTGTTAATGTTATCCTCAGAGTTCCTCCAATTCCTCCTAATTGATTTCATCTATCTACTCTTGGGGGCTTCCCTGGTAGCTCAGCTGGTAAAGAATCCTCCCGCAATTCAGGAGACTCCAGTTCAATTCCTGGGTCAGGAAGATCCACTGGAGAAGGGATAAGCTACCCACTCCAGTATTCTTGGGCTTCCCTAGTGGCTCAGACGGTAAGAATCCACGTGTAATGAGGGAGACCTGGGTTTAATCCCTGGATTGGAAAGATCCCTTAGAGGAGGGAATGGCTACCCACTTCAGTATTCTGGTCTGAAGAATTCCATGAACAGAGGAGCATTTCATGAACAGAGGAGCCTGGAAGGCTACAATCCATGCAGTCACCGAGTTGGACATGACTGAGCAACTTTCATTCACTCACTCATCTACTCTTGGGGCTTCCCAGGTGGTACCAGTAGTAAAGAATCCACCTGCAAAAGTGGGAGACACAAGAGATACAGGTTCAATCTTGGGTTGGGAAGATCACCTGGAATAGGAAACATCTACTCACTCCTGCATTCTTGCCTGGAAAATTCCATGGACAGAGGAATTTGGTGGGCTGCAGTCCACGCAGTCGAAAGAGTCATACATGACTTAGCACACACTGTTCTTCATTATTCTTGTCTCTCTTTTCCCATGATCCCACACACCATTTTTTTTCCTTCAAAGTGTTCACCATAATTACAGTTAAATTATTCTGTATGTAACTAGTTGCTTATTTTCAATCTCTTCTGAAGCCTAAATGTTCCATGAGAGCAGGTCTGCATCTTCTCTGCACATGGATCAGTGCTGCTTATAGAGAGTACTTCATAAACTATTCACTGGAAAAAATAGAATCTGCTTACCCAAGCCTTTAAACGACTGCTTAAATAGACATAACTAGAATATATTTATAGTTTTGAGCCTGTACAATACTGTATTGAAAACTATAGCTTTGTATAGTCTGAAGTTGGGAGTCTGATCCCTCTAGCTATGTTTTTCTTTCTCACGATTGCTTTGGCTATTTGTGGTCATTTGTGTTTCCATACAAATTGTAAAATGTTTTGTTCTAGTTCTGTGAAAAAAGCCATTGGTAATTTGATAGGGATTGCATTGAATCTGTAGATTGCTTTGAGTAGTATAGTCATTTTCAGAATATTGATTCTTCCAATCCTAGAACATGGTATATCTCTTCATCTTTTTGTGTCATCTTTGATTTCTTTCATCGGTGTCTTTTAGTTTTCTGCATACAGCTCTTTTGCCTCCTTAGGTAGGTTTATTCTATTAACTAAAGTGAGAATACTTGAATACAATTTCAATTTGTCAGTGCTTTGCCTTGTTAAAAAAATTTAATCAGACATCATTTAAATGATCTCTCCTTTCTTAAATTAAGTGAACCTTGTTTTCTTAGCTAGTATAATCTCACTCCAAAAAAATCACACACTCTATTAATGGTGTGAATTTGGAAAACTCCATAATCTATGATCCCTTTGCTAGAGCCTTGGAGCCTGGAGGATATGAAATTTATGAAGTGCAATAGGAACATCCTTTTACACCTCTACAGTGGCAATTTATCCATTCATTAAATTATGGGTGCCACACCATCTAATTTACAGTAAAGTCTTCTTTCTATTTCACTTTTGATTTTACGCAGATGGATCTAGGTCAGGGTGAGCAATTAAGATGATGATAGTTAGGATAACTGGAGGTGGTTTGATATGTTTTGTTTTTAAATGACTAGGAAATTGATTAACTCCACACATGAATTAATCCACTGGAGACTTGTTGCAATGATTCCTAGGATCTCCCAGCTTGAGTGGGGAAAGAAGGCTTGGGACATTCAACTCTTCCCCTGACACTTTCTCTGTGTCTTAAACCTAATTTAAGTTTCCCAAACATTAATATTGTAATAGATAGCTTTTCACTGAATGTTTGCTATGCATTTTGCATTTATTAATTCATTTAATTATCACAAGTCTTTAGGGTAAGTTTTATTGTGTGTGTGCTTAGTCATGTCTGACTCTTCGACTCATGGACTGTAGCCCACAGAATCCTCTGTCCATGGAATTTTCCAGGCCTGGCGAGAATACTGGAGTGGTTTGCCATTTCCTCCTCCAGGGCATCTTCCTGGCACAGGAATACAACCTGCATCTCGTGTGTCTCCTGCATTGGCAGATGGTTCTCTACCAGTGCACCACCTGTGAAATGATGCAAGTTTTATCATTATCTATGAATATTGTTAACATTTTCTTGGAAAAACATAGCAAAAATTCATGGTAACTATATTTAAGGCTGGATACTATAGATTCTTTAATTTAAGATGTACTACTCATAAGAGATAATTTTATATAGGTCAGCATGACCTGGCAAGATAAAATGTTTTAATCCAAGCTAATTTCCTAAGTAAGATTATGCAGTTAAACTTCTTGAGGTTTATCACTAGTACTCTAGTTGAGCCTTTGAGTAAATAGGACATGGAAGATTAAGCTGCTGTTTCAGCACTAATAGCCTTGGGGGAATTCTAGTGATCAATAGCAAGTTATGCTTCTAATAGGCACAAATGAAGAGGGGAAAAAAATTCAGGACACAGGGGAAATATTTTCAGGTGAGATAGAAGCTTGGTGGGTTTTTTTTCCCTCTTTTAATCCTCGCTAACCCTGAAGGTATTTCATATTCAGTAAATTCATATATCCAGAATCATAAGAGGTTGAAAGTGAAAGTGTAGTCTCTCAGTTGTGTCCAACTCTTTGTGACTCCATGGACGATCTGTTAATGGAATTCTCCAGGCAAGAATACTGGAGTGGAGCTTGAACCTGGGTCTCCTGAATTGCAAGCAGATTCTTCATCATCGAAGCCACAAGGGAAGACCCAAAGAAGAGGTTGGTACCATCATAATTGTGATATCTTGACTGCAGTAAGAAATATATATATATTGGTTCTTCATTCCCAGTTCTGATATGAGATTCTTAAAACATCATAAATTCTTATGTGATAAGAACAGTAGGAGCATATTTTGTTCTAATAAGGTGACCCTGGGTGGGTTCCTGAATTGCTCCTGGATTAGAGCTGATCATTACTTCTCTATGAAAGAGAGAGAGGCTAGAGATGGAGTTAATAAAAGACCAAGCCCATGTGAAGAAGTTTCCATAACATCCAAACAGAATGCAAGTTGGTGAACTGTCAGGTTGGAGAACCCACACACACACTGGGAAGTAATGCATCCTCACTCCAACTCCACACTTACAGAAACTTGGGGCCCTCTCATATCTATATATCTTTGTAAATGGCTATTTATCTTGTCAGTGACAGATTGCCACTTGCCATCCAATTCTACAAGGATTAAATCATGAGCTGCTGCAATTTTATGAACCCAACTCTTGTATCTCCTCATATCTAGAAAAGCACTAAAATTCTTCATGGTGACAATTCTCCTCGTGACTAGCAGAAACATTCTGCAAAGAGAAAAAAAAAAAAGCTGTTTGATTGCATCCTCCTGCCTCTCTGGAACAGTTTTTCAGAATTACTTGGGGTGCTATCTCCCGAGCTATAGTCTTCATTTTGTCCTCAATGAAACTTCACTGGAAACTCTCACTTTCTGCACTGTTTTAAGTCAAAAATCTGTATCCTTTAGCATATCCTTTAATAAACTGATAAAGGTAAGTAAGTTTTCCTTTGAATACTATGAACTATTCTAGGAAATAATCAGACTCAAAGGGGAGGAGATCATGGAAACACTTGATTTGTAGCCGAGTCAGACAGGAGTTGTGGGTAACCTGGGGACTTACTACTCGCAATTGGCATCTGAAGCGGGGGGGATGTCTCCTGGGACTGAGCCCTTAACCTGAGAGATCTGATGTTATCTCCAGGTGGACACTGTTAGAACTCAGTAAAATTGTAAGACACTCAGCTGTTGTCACAGAATTGCCTGGTGGAGAAGGAAAATGCAAATATCTGATCCTCAGCAGTGTCAGAAGTAGGCTTCCCAGGTGGCAAAGTGGTAAACAATCTGTCTGTCAATGCAGGAAATCCGGGAGACATGGGTTCCATCCCTGGGTCAGGAAGATTCCATGGAGAATGAAATGGGAACCCACTCCAGCTTTCTTTTTTTTCATTTTGGTATATTTCTACTTATTCTTTGCCAAAATGCAATTTCATATAGCTTTTTCGTATTATATATAGAATTCTTTTTTTTTTAACTTTACAATATTGTATTGGTTTTGCCATACATTGACATGAATCCACCATGGTGTACATGTGCTCCCCAACCTGAACCCCCTCCCACCTCCCTCCCCATCCCATCCCTCTGGGTCATCCCAGTGCACCAGCCCCGAGCACCCTGTATCATGCATCGAACCTGGACTGGCGATTCATTTAACATATGATAATTTACATGTTTCAATGCCGCTCTCCCAAATCATCCCACCCTCACCCTCTTCCACAGAGTCCAAAAGACTGTTCTATACATCTGCATCTCTTTTGCTGTCTTGCATACAGGGTTATCATTACCAGCATTCTAAATTCTATATATATGCGTTAATATACTGTATTGGTGTTTTCCTTTCTGGCTTACTTCACTCTGTATAATAGGCTCCCAATATCCCAATGTTCATCGCAGTACTGTTAATAATAGCCAGGACATGGAAGCAACCTAGATGTCCATCAGCATACAAATGGATAAGAAAGCTGTGGTAACACAATAAGAGTGGGAGACTTTAATACACCACTCACACCAATGGATAGATCAACTAGACAGAAAAGTAACAAGGAAACTCAAACTTTAAATGATACAATAGACCAACTAGACCTAATTGATATCTATAGGTCATTCCACCCCAAAACAAGGAATTTCACCTTTTTCTCAAGCGCACCCAGGACCTTCTCCAGGATAGATCACATCCTGGGCCATAAATCTAGCCTTGGTAAATTCAAAAATATTGAAATCATTCCAAGGATCTTTTCTGACCACAATGCAGTGAGATTAGATATCAATTACAGTAGAAAACCATTCAAAACTTCCAACATATGGAGGCTCAACAACACACTGCTGAATAACCAACAAATCACAAGAAGAAATCAAAAAAGAAATCCAATTATGCATAGAAATTAATGAAAATGAAAACACAACAACCCCAAACCTATGGGACACAGTAAAAGCAGTGTTAAGGGGAAAGTTCATAGCAATAAAAGCTCACCTCAGGAAACAAGAAAAAAGTCAAATAAATAACCTTACTTTACACCTAAAGCAACTAGAAAAGGAAGAGATGCAGAAGCCCAGGTCTAGTAGAAGGAAAGAAATCGTAAAGATTGGGGCAGAAATAAATGCAAAGGAAACAGAAGAGACCATAGCAAAAAATTAACAAAGCCAAAAGCTGGTTCTTTGAGAAGATAAATAAAATTGACAAACCATTAGCCAGACTCATCAAGAAACAAAGGGAGAAGAACCAAATCAACAGAATTAGAAATGAAAATGGAGAGATCACAACAGAAAACACAGAAATACAAAGGATCATAAGAGACTATTATCAGCAACTATATGCAAATAAACTGGACAACCTGGACGAAATGGACAAATTCCTAGAAAAGTGCAACTTTCCAAGAATAAACCAGGAAGAGATAGATAATATTAATAGACCCATCACAAGCACGGAAATTGAAACCGTAATCAGAAATCTTCCAAAAAACAAAAGCCCAGGACCAGATGGCTTCACAGCTGAATTCTACCAAAAATTTAGAGAAGAGCTAACACCTATTCTACTCAAACTCTTCCAGAAAATTTCAGAGGAAGGTAAACTTCCAAACTCATTCTACGAGGCCACCATCACCCTAATTCCAAAACCCGACAAAGATGCCACAAAAAAGAAAACTACAGGCCAATATCACTGATGAACTTAGATGCAAAAATCCTTAACAAAATTCTAGCAAATAGAATCCAACAACACATTAAAAAGATCATACATCATGATCAAGTAGGCTTTATCTCAGGGATGCAAGGATTCTTCAATACTCGCAAATCAATCAATGTAATACATCACATTAACAAATTGAAAAATAAAAATCACATGATTATCTCAATAGATGGAGAGAAAGCCTTTGACAAAATTCAACATCCATTTATGATAAAAACCCTCCAAAAAGCAGGAATAGGAGGAACATACCTCAACATAATAAAAGCTATTTATGACAAACCCACAGCAAACATTATCCTCAATGGTGAAAAACTGCAAGCATTTCCCCTGAAGTCAGGAACAAGACAAGGGTGCCCACTCTCACCACTACTATTCAACATAGTTTTGGAAGTCTTGGCCACAGCAATCAGAGCAGATAAAGAAATTAAAGGAATCCAGATTGGAAAAGAAGTAAAACTCTCTCTGTTTGCAGATGACATGATCCTCTACATTGAAAACCCTAAAGACTCTACTAGAAAATTACTAGAGCTAATCAGTGAATACAGTAAAGTTTCAGGATACAAAATTAACACACAGAAATCCCTGGCATTCCTATACACTAACAATGAGAAAACAGAAAGAGAAATTAAGGAAACAATTTCATTCAGCATCGAAACAAAAAGAATAAAATACTTAGGAGTATTTCTACCTAAAGAAACAAAAGACTTGTATATACAAAACTATAAAACACTGATGAAAGAAATCAAAGAGGACACAAACAGATGGAGAAATGTGCCGAGTTCGTGGATTGGAAGAATCAATATAGTGAAAATGAGTATATTACCCAAAGCAATCTATAGATTCAATGCAATTCCTATCAAGCTACCAGAGGTCTTTTTCAGAGAATTAGAACAAATAATTTCACAATTTGTATGGAAATACAAAAAACCTTGTAGAGACAAAGCAATCTTGAGAAAGAAGATTGGAACTGGAGGAATCAACCTACCTGACTTTAGGCTATACTACAAATCCACAGTCATTAAGATAGTATGGTACTGGCACAAAGACAGAAATATAGATCAATGGAACAAAATAGAAAGCCCAGAAATAAATCCACGCATCTATGGACACCTTATCTTTGACAAAGGATGCAAAAATATATAATGGAGAAAAGACAACCTCTTTAACAAGTGGTGCTGGGAAAACTGGACAGCCACTTGTAAAAGAATGAAACTAGAACACTTTCTAACACCATACACAAAGATAAACTCAAAATGGATCAAAGATCTTAGCATAAGACCAGAAACTATAAAACTCCTAGAGGATAACATAGGCAAAACACTCTCTGACATAAACCAAAGTGGGTTCCTCTATGACCCACCTCCCAGAATATTGGAGATAAGAGCACGAATAAACAAATGGGACCTAATGAAAATTAAAAGCTTCTGCACAACAAAGGAAACTATAAGTAAGGTGAAAAGACAGCCTTCAGAATGGGAGAAAATAATAGCCAATGA
>ML663013.1:6293723-6325383 GCA_007570785.1 Antilocapra americana | reverse complement strand
TACCTCATTGTAGTTTTGATTTGCATTTCTCTGATAATGAGTGATGTGGAGCATCTTTTCATGTGTTTGTTAGCCATTTTTATATCTTCTTTGGAGAAATGTCTGTTAAGTTCTTTGGCCCACTTTTTAATTGGGTTGTTTATTTTTCTAGAATGGAGCTGCAGGAGTTGTTTGTATATTTTTGAGATTAATTGTTTGTCTGTTGCTTCATTGGCTATTATTTTCTCCCATTCTGAAGGCTGTCTTTTCACCTTGCTTATAGTTTCCTTTGTTGTGCAAAAGCTTTTAATTTTAATTAGGTCCCATTTGTATATTCGTGAGGAGAAGGGTGGGATGATATGGGAGAAGGGCATTGAAACATGTTAATTATCATATGTCTAATCAATCACCAGCCCAGGATTGATTCTCGGGGCTGGTGCATCGAGATTTCCCGGGGGGAGGGAGGAGAGAGGGGGGAGGGAGGGGTTTCTGGAGGGGGAGCATATGTAAAACCATGGTGATATCATGGCTTTGTATGGCAAAAACAATAAAAAGGAGAAAAAAAAATAGAAAGAATGCAATAAAACTAAAAATCATCAAATATTAAAAAAATAAATAAATAAAAAAAATAAAACAAAAAGAAATTGCCTTTCATAGTTTTTCCATGCAAACTCCAATTAATAAATATAGAAGAAATGAAGTAAATATAAAATCACCATTAGAACACCCTGTAGTAATTGCTGGCAAGATGGATGCCAAAATTAATGAGAAAGGTTTGTGACAGCCTTCAGAATGGGAGAAAATAATAGCCAATGAAGCAATGAACAAACAATTAATCTCAAAAATATACAAGCAACTTCTGCAGCTCCATTCTAGAAAAATAAACGACCCAATCAAAAAGTGGGCCAAAGAACTTAACAGACATTTCTCCAAAGAAGACATAAAAATGGCTAACAAACACATGAAAAGATGTTCAACATCACTCATTATCAGAGAAATGCAAATCAAAAACCACAATGAGGTACCACTTTACACCAGTCAGAATGGCTGCAATCCAAAAATCTACAAGCAATAAATGCTGGAGAGGATGTGGAGAAAAGGGAACTCTCCTACACTGTTGGTGGGAATGTAAACTAGTACAGCCACTATGGAAAACAGTGTGGAGGTTCCTTAAAAAACTGCAAATAGACCTGCCATATGACCCAGCAATCCCACTGCTGGGCATATACACTGAGGAAACCAAAATTGAAAGAGCCACCTGTACCCCAATGTTCATCACTGCTTTGATTACAATAGCCAGGACATGGAAGCAACCTAGATGCCCATCAACTGATGAATGGATAAGAAAGCTGTGGTACATATACACAATGGAATATTACTCAGCATTAAAAAAAAATTCATTTGAATCAATTCTACTCAGATGGACCGAACTGGAGCCCATTATCCAGAGTGAAGTAAGCCAGAAGCAAAAACAACAATACAGTATATTAACACATATATATGGAATTTAGAAAGACAGTAACGAGAACCCAACATGCGAGACAGCAAAAGGAACGCAGATGTATAGAATAGACTCGTGGACTCTGTGAATGAGGGAAAGGGTGGGATGATATGGGAGAATGGCATTGAAACATGTTAATTATCATATGTCTAATCAATCGCCAGCCCAGGATTGATTCTCGGAGCTGGTGCATCGAGATTTCCCGGGGGGGAGGGAGGAGGGAGGGGGGAGGGAGGGGTTTCTGGAGGGGGAGCATATGTAAACCCATGGTGATATCATGGCATCGTATGACAAAAACAATAAAAGGGAGAAAAAAAAAGAATTAAAAAGTTAAGAGTTGTACAATTAAAATTAAAATTGATCCTGTATAAAAATTTAAAAATAAATAAATAAATAAATAAATATAGAAGAAATGAAGTAAATAGAAAATCACCATTAGAACACCCTGTAGTAATTGCTGGCAAGATGGATGCCAAAATTAATGAGAAAGGTTTGTGGAGCAAAAGGATTATTTGCATAATGTCAAAATCTCTCCTCCAAGATATTAACTGCAGAAGGAAAATCAGTAACTTTACCATGGAGAAATCTGGCCGACATTACCTTAAACAAGTAACCAAGGTAAACATCACCAATAACAGATGTGATGACAAAATTCATATTGAAGAAAAGTTTAAAAATGATCAGTACTCTTTAAAATCATCGAGATCATGAAAGACAAGGAATGTGTGAGGGATTCTCACAGAGGAGAAACTAAGGAAATATGAAATCTAAGTATGACGAGGATTCTGGATTAATCTTGAAACAAACAAAAAAAATTGGTCTGCAAAGCTTGTAAAATTTATATGAAGTCTGTCATTTCATTTATAGTAGTGTTTCATCATTAACCTTCAGTTTTGATAATTGTACCGTAATTGTGCAAAACATTAGCATTAGGGAAAAGTGGATGAAGTACGTATGTGTGTGTTAGTTGCTCAGTTGTGTCACTCTTTGCAACCCCACAGACTGCAGCCCGCCAGGCTCCTCTGTCCATGGAATTCTCCAGGCCAGAATACTGGAGTAGATAGCCTTTCCCTTCTCCAGGGAATCTTCCACACCCAGTGATTGAACCCAGGTCTCCTGCACTGCAGGCAGATTCTTTACTATCTGACTCACAAGGGAAGTATACAGTATATACGGGTATCATCTATTTTTGAAACTTTTCTAAAATTGCTTCTTTTGGAACTTTTCTAAAATTATTTCAAAACAAAAATGAAAAAAATTATACAGTATAATATTTAGTTAAAATCTAGAATGCAAAGTTAGGTTGCTTCAACATCAAAAATAATTCAATGTGATTCACTACATTTATAGACTAAAGAAAGCACTAATATGATAATTATAATAGATGCATAAAAGTGTTTGCTAAAATTCAATACCCATACAGGATCAAAAAGTAACAAACAATCTTATAAGATAGGCTCAAGGATATATTGCACAACACAGGGAATATAGCCAATATTTTGTAATAACAGTACATGGAAAGTAATCTATAAAATTGCATAAAAATAAAAATGCAAAAATATATGCATTTACAGATAGAATTTCCTTAACCTAAGAACCATTATCTAAAAAACAGTTAATAGTATAGTTTTTGATGAAATATTATGCTTAATCCCTGAATTCAAGAAAAGACCTGGCACTAAGATTCACTTGTAATTGATGGTATAGTTGAAGAAAAAGAAAAATAAACATAAAAGAAAAAAGTACTATAAGATTTTAAAAGAGTAAATAAAATTGTTTCTGATCTCCCTATATAAAGATTGCTAAAAGCACAATATCAAAAATCTATACATACAAATTATTGCAAAATTAAGGGTAAGAATGCCAACATATAAAAATCAAGTGCATTTATAAATACTATAAATGTACCAAAAAAGCCTAAAGTTTAAAACAGTATTTTATATGCCATGAAATATGAAATGACCAAATTGTCAACCTTTGCTGGATCATCAAAAAAGCGAGAGAATTCCAGAAAATCACTTAACTTCTATTTCATTGACTACCCTAAAACCTTTGACTGTGTGGATCACAAAAAACACCTTGGAAAACAGTATTTAAAATAGCATAAAAGCATTAAACTCATAAGAATAACAGACATTATTTCTGGTAAAAGAATACATAAATTGATCAATAGAGAGAAGTAGATATTCCAAGGACAGTCTCACAGTCACTTGATTCATGATAGAGTTCACACTCTGGTGCAGTGGGAAAGGATGGTTTTAGGAGACTTGAATTCCCATGTGAAATATATAGAAAAATAGAAGTAAATACTTATCCTCATAATATGTTAAAAAGTATCCATATAAATTATAGATCCTAACATGGAAGATAAAATAATAAAGTCACTTGAGGGTAACATAGGTTACTATGTATGACCTTGGAGTTGGGAAAGAGTTCTTCATGAGGATGAAAATAAGAACTAAAAATAAGTAAAAACATTAAAAAACTAGATACATTTCATTGAGAATTCCTTTGGAAGCAAAACCAGCAGGAAAAATGTGAAAGGGCAAACCAAAAAGTGAAATAATATATGGGCAGTATATATATCCAACAAGTGATTCATTGAGAATATACACTTGTATTAATAAGAAAAAAACAAGCAACTCAAGTTTTAAATGGACAAAAAAAGAAGTTCCACATGGCTGTTAAGCAAATGAAAATGTGTTCAACTTCAATCAGTATCAAGGAAATACAAAACCACAGTGAGATGCGATAGCATCTAATGTGTTATTAGGACTCCTAACATCATGAAAAGAAAACAGCAAATATTGACCAGGATATGGAGAAGTGGAACTCTCGAACCCAGCTTGTGGGACTATGTTGCCATACCACTACTATAGAAAACAATTTGGGAATGTCTTCTAAAGCTGGATATACACTTATTCTAGAACCTGC
Organism: Antilocapra americana; assembly: GCA_007570785.1. Taxonomy (NCBI): domain Eukaryota; kingdom Metazoa; phylum Chordata; class Mammalia; order Artiodactyla; family Antilocapridae; genus Antilocapra; species Antilocapra americana. Next base: position 6,320,969 of record ML663013.1, on the reverse strand, counting down.
CCAACAGAAATGCATACACTGGGCACAGGCAGATAGCAGGAACATATTGGGTTGAACAAAAAGTTCATTTAGGTTTTTCTGTACCATCTTAAGGAAAAAACTTACACAAAAATTTTGGCCAACCCATACACAGCAGCACTATTTTTAGTAGCCTAAATCTGTAAACAGTAGAATTGATTAATAAATTGTGCTATAATCATTCGACAAAATACTATCCAGGAATGAGAATGCAAGAACAAGCTAGATATGAAAGAGCACAGCCATATGAGTTCCTTTATATGACATTCAAAAACAGGCAAAACTATTACGCTGAAAGAAGTCAGAATAGTATCTATGCTTGAGGGTAGGAGGACATTACATTATGGCCTGGTTTCTGGGTTGTGTGTGGTGTTCTGTCTCTTGGTTTGCTTGATGGTTACATGGTATGTTCATTTTGTAAGAATTTATCAAGCTGTAGAGGTGTATTCTGTGTACTTAACATTAAAGTAGGATGCATACACACTTCGGTGTTTCAAAGAGACAGAAGTCCCAGAATTTCATTGAGGTATTTCCTCACCTCTGTCCCTTAGTTTCTAGAAATGTTGTCTTTTTGTAGTAAGTTAAGCACACAGGGTCGGTAACTGAAGGTGCTTGTCAAGTTTGCTAATGATACAGAATTGAGGATAACTGAGGGAAGAATGGGCCTCTTAGCTGGCACTAGTGGTAAAGAACCCACCCGCAAATGGAGACTTAAGAGACATGGGTTCGCTCCCTGGGTCAGGAAGATCCCCCAGAGGAGGACATGGCCACCCACTCCAGTATTCTTGCCTGGAGAATCCCATGGACAGAGGAGCCTGGTGGACTACAGGAGAGAGGACTACTCAGTCCATAGCCTCACAAAGAGTTGGACACGACTGAAGCTGCTGCTGATGCTGCTAAGTCACTTCAGTCGTGTCCGACTCTGTGCAACCCCATAGATGGCAGCCCACCAGGCTTTGTCCCCAGGATTCTCCAGGCAAGAATACTGGAGTGGGCTGCCATTTCCTTCTCCAACAACTGAAGCTACTACACACATATGCACGAGAGAGTAATAATGACCTTGAATGAATGAGAGCACGGTAAACAAGGAAGAGTGGAAATTATAAGTGGCAAAAAGAGCAGAATTCGTGGAAAATGAAACACTTAAAGTAGAATAAATGCAGCTCCTACAATTAGATGCAAACAGTGGCAAAAGGAAATAGACATTCAGTTCAGCAGCAGGTTTTGAATGAGAGATTTAGAGGTTTTAAATGAGTTTGCTCAAAATGAATCAGTAGCCATGGATGTCAAAATTAATCATAAATTGCTTCTGGAGAAGTTAAAGTGGTCGTACATTAGGAGCGCTATCAGTCTGATGTACCTCACACTGGTCAATTTATATCTAATACAGCGTTTTTCACTTCTGAGTGTGGTGTTTTAAAACAAGCCAGGATGCCTCAGTAAATTGAAATCTGAAAGTCAGGGAAACGCGAATGCTTATAAACACAGATCAGGCTTCCCAGGTGGTGCTAGTGGTAAAGAACCCACCTTCCAATGCATGAAACATAAGAGACTTGGGTTTCAGTTCCTGGGTCAGGAAGATCCCCTGGAGGAGGGCATGGCAACTCACTCCAGTATTCTTGCCTGGAGAATTCCATGGAAAGAGAAGCCTGGTGGGCTACCAGTGAAGGGACTTAGCATTCATGCACACATAAACACAGATCAACTAACAATACTGGAGATGCTTACCCTAGGGGGGAAGAAAGCTCAGTAGGTTCTTGAGTAGTCCTCCAAATTTATAAATTTTCCCATTTGAAGCATGAATAAATATACTTGCTATCATTTCAAATGGCAAAAGAATATGTACCATGGAAGTAGATTCCAGCTCCATATTAAATTCAGTTGTTGAATATTTATTATTAGCCAGAAATAACTTTCACTGGTTATAGATGTCCTGCAGTATGGTGTCACACTTTTAAAAACTTCTGTTCTCCGGAAATATTTTAGCAAAGGCTAGATAAATCGCTATCAACAATGTTGTTGGTTAAGAAGTTAGATAAGATGATGACTGAGCCTGTTTTCTGGTATCTGATCAAGTCCTTTAGTTTACTGGTTGAATAAGAAGCTATTGAACAAGAAGGAGTGACCCGGAACATGCAGGGTGCATGCACGGAGCCATAAATAAACATGCATGCGTAAGAAAGATAAGAAAGGGCAAATAGGTAGATGGTTTGCTCAGTCATAATGGGAGAAGATGAAAACTAACTCCTGAAGAATAGCTCAGAACTGATAAGGTGTGGTAGTTGATGGGCTATGTAAACAGGGAAGAATTCAGAGATGTCAGGACCGATCTGGAGTAAAGGTGTTTGGAGTCTTTTGTGAGGTGAGAGTTTTAAGAACTAAAGGTCTTGAAGCTATTCTCCATAAATTTACCTTCTTTCTCTTCTCCCTCTATGGAACAGAATAGAAAGCCCAGAGATAAATCCACGCATCTATGGACACCTTATCTTTGACAAAGGAGGCAAGAATATACAATGGAGAAAAGACAACCTCTTTAACAAGTGGTGCTGGGAAAACTGGACAGCCACTTGTAAAAGAATGAAACTAGATCACTTTCTAATACCATACACAATGATAAACTCTTAATTGTAAATAAGAGAAAGCTACTGGGCTTCCCTGGTAGCTCAGATGGTGAAGAATCCATTTGCAGTGCAGGAGATCTGGATTTGATCCCTGGGTGGCGAAGATTCCCCTGGAGAAGGGAATGGCTACCCACCCCAATATTCTTGCCTGAAGAACTGCATGGACAGAGGAGCCTGCTAGGCTACAATCCATGCAGTTAAAAAGCGTCGGGCTCAATTGAGAGACTAACACTTAAACATTTACTTTTTCTTCAAAAAGCTACTATTTTATTGGGGGAACTTTTCTAATTGCATTGTGAATTTTCTGTTGGCAGAAAAGTATTTTAGGTATTTTTTTCTCTTTTAAAAAAAAGGAATTTTATTATTGGGGGAGGGAGGAATCCTTAACTCATAGTTTCAAGTTAAAATCTTAGGAGAAAATAAAATCTCTCCAGCTTCTAGGTATCACTGAGCTGTGGGTGTTCCACATAGAATTGCGAGGAGGGAGTTGATCCAATGACAAGACAAATATAATGAAAAAGCAGCAGAGAAACAGTGAATGAGCAGAATAAGTTGGGTTGTAAAGGCTAAGATAATTAGGCAAATGTGCAGAGGAAAGCAGAAACCAGAAAATGTGCCCACAGAAGGAGAAAATGAGAGATTGACAGAAGTGTCTAGGATTTGGATGTTTTCCAGCTCTGGTTAGATCTTATTTGACTGTTCAAAGTTTCCACCTTGGTTTACTTTAGCAGGTTTCTGTTGCTTGCCTATATGTACATATATAATACCTCCCCTAGGCCAATGCTTCTCCATCCTGTCCATGCACTGGAATCTCCTAAGGAGACTGTAAAAATATCAATGCCTGGAGCCCACCTCCAGAGATTTTGATTTAATTGGTTTGCAGTGACACCAGGGTGATGGGATTGTTAACAATTTTCCAGGTTTTTCTAAATGTGCAGCCAGGGTTTACACCCACTGCATGGGTCTCTAGTCTAGAGCAGAGGGTCTGACCTGCCATGAAATTACAGAATAACCCGGAGGACTGGTTACATCACAGATGGTGGTCCACTCCCCAGAAATGTGGCTAGTAAAGCAAGTCTGGGTGAGGCCCAGGAATGTGAATATATAACAATCCCAGGTGACACTAAGGCCCCTTGACCTGGGACTATGCTTTGAAAGCCTCTTAAGGAACCAATCGAATAATTGTTCAAGGTTTAATCCTCTGCCATCATGAATTTCCCACCAAGTTTTATCTCTCAGTGAATAAAGAGAGATATTCACTCAGTTTCTCCCTGTGAATAAACACCCACCATTCTCATGAAAAGTGTGCAAACAAATTAAGACTGTGTCTTAGCAACAGATTTCTCAATTGAGCCAGAAGCTATGCCTCCACGGTGACAGGTGCTCCTTAGCTGCCAAACTCAACTGGAAAAAAGAATTTTATTTTTTTCTGATCCTTCAGATTCTGAAAGCTGACATAAATGATAAATTATAGACCTCTTCACCTGTTGGAATAAGCGCCGCTCAGCCCTAGGAGTTCTAGTGGCCCCTCAAGATTGAAAATAAAGGAGATGGAGACATTGATCTACTTATTGTTCAAATGGCATCCCTAAAAATAAAGGCTTGTTAGGTATAGGAAACATATGTTGCTCTACATTGCAGGGGGCAATTACAAGACAAATTATCAAGTTATTTCAGTTAAGGAAGCTTTTTCCTTTCCGATTGGATGACTTAATACTCGTCTGCTTCCTTTCAGTAAAAATCTGTAATAGGTAAGTGGGAAATGTGCCCAGTCATGACACTCTAATATCCTTGCACTAACAAATGGCCCTATCTTGCTTATTCATCAATTGATTCAACAAATATTTGCTGGGTTCCTGCACTATGGCAGAAGAAATTAAAATTTTAATATAAGGCAATACTGCCCTCAATAACAATGACAAGAACAACAGTAGTTAATTTATTGGAAACTTACAATGATTCAGATACTGCACTAAACATTTAATATAGATTATCTCATGATGAAGTAGGTGCTATAATTATCTCCTATTTTGCAACTGAAGACTTAATTGCAGGGAAAAAAAAAGTAACTTGCCTAGGCTTGCTCAGTTTGCACTACTATTAAGTATGTGAGCAAGTAATTGAACCCGGATTTGCTCTCATCCAGACTTCATCTTTTAAAACACTTTTTAGGTTGATATTGCCTTTTCCAGGAGCTGTTTTGCTGAGATGATCCCACAAGTGAATGTGGCTATTTAGTTGTTAAGTCATATCCTACTCTTTGAGACCCAAGGGACTGCAGCACGCCAGGCTTCTCTCTTCTTCACTATATCCTGGAGTTTGCTCAAATTCATGTCCATTGAGTCGATGATGCCATCCAACTATCTGTCACCCCCCTTCTCCTCCTGCCCTCAATATTTCCCAGCATCAGGGTATTTTCCAATGAGTTGGCTCTTTGTATCAGGTGTTCAAAGTACTGGAGCTTCAGCTTTAGCATCAATCCTTCCAGTGAATATTCAGGGTTGATTTCTGTAGAATTGACTGATTGATCTCCTTGCAGTCCAAGGGACTCACAAGACCACAACAGGTAATCATATTACTGTCAGAGGAGAAAGACACACAGTTTCTCTGGGAACCCAAAAAAGAACAAGCTGCACAACTCCTGGGGTGTCGTCCACCATGCACTCTAAGGAATGGCAGCCCTGAAGGTGTATGATGGGATTCTTTAGGGGGTGATGACTAAGGTGAGCTCCACTGAATAAGAGCTGTCCAAGCAAACAGAAAAATGAGAAACGACTATGCATATGAAGAATCGCAATCAGAATAGGACGAAGGAGAGTGGATCCTAGCGACAGGCAGAGGTGGGCAGTGATCAGATCCCTGATGTGCATGCATATCATTGCAGGATGTTTGGACATTTTCCCAAAGGTGGGGAAGGAGCCATCAAAGTATTGTGGTAAAGAGGAGTCATGTGCTCAGGTCACCAGAACTGGAGTAAGAAGGAACTGCAGCAGGACTTCCCTGGCAGGGGGCATCCGTGGTGGCTCAGATGGTAAAGAACCTGCCTGCAATGCAGAAGACCAGGGTTCAATCCTTGAGCCAGGAAGATCCTCTGGAGAAGGGAATGGCTACTCATTCCAGTACTCTTGCCTGGAGAATTCCATGGACAGAGGAGTCTGGTGGGCTACAGTTTCATGTGGTCACAAAGAATTGGATGTGATTGAGCAAAGTGACTTTCCCTGGTGGCCCAGTGGTTAAGATTTCACCTTCTGATGCAAGGTGTGTGAGTTCAATCCCTGATCGGGGAGCTAGTATCCCACATGCCTGAGGGCCAGGAAACCAAAACATTTTTTAAAAAATGAAAAAAAAAGAAGCACTGTTGAAACAAATTCAATACAGACTTTATAAATGGTCCACTTCAAAACAACAAACAAAAAACCAACAAAGAATGAATTGCAGGGCCTGAGACCAGCCACAAGAGAGAGCAAACACTTACTTTAAGGAAGCAAATGTGAGTATGGATAGAAAGGATGTTTGATGAGAGACTAAGAAAGTAAAATCTATAGGAATTAGAGACTAAATGGATTCACAGACTCAGTGAGGAAGAGGTTAAGAATGATACCTAAATTTGCAGATTACATAAATAGGCAATATGATGCGCTTTTCCCCAAGGCAAGGAACTTGGGAGAGACGTGGATTTGAAGCTCTCGTTTAGTTAAGTTTTGTTTTCTTTGAGCCAGAGTGGTTAGTTTTACACTTGTTCACCCCGAGCTAAACTGATTCCCTTGTGCCTCACTTCCTGCATCGGCAAAGTGTATACTGTGGATTGGATTATGATTTTGAAATCAGACTCTCGTGCGTCTCCCTAGTACCTTTTCCAGTGAATTCCTGTCTGAGCTAAATTGCAAGGTTAATTTAATTCATGGAAACGTGTGTTCCATCATTTCTTGCTCAGCAAAGAGGCTGTGTTGAGGGCCCCATTACGATGCTGCTCACACACCTTCACCATCTTTCTCCTCCATTGCTTGGTCCCACCCTGGGCCCTCTATAAGCTAATTGGCACCTTGTTCCAGAGGTTTCTCCTCCCTCATCTCAAACCCATCTCTCCTAACCATTCCCCCACTCCCATGGCTCCACTGTTCCTGACTGTTTACTGCTCTGTCTGCCAGCTTTAAGCTGCTGTGTTTTCCATTCCTGACATCTGGGTCTTGTTCCTGCTTTCTGGCAGCAAGACCTCCGCATAATTTATACCCTTGCCACAAGAAAATGAAGGCGAGGCTGAAGCTCGAAGGAGGCTAATGCTGGGGAATGTGATGGAAATCCAAAACCATGATGCTTCCAATTAAACCAAACAAGTTTCACTATAGCCCTGGAGATTCCAGCCTGAGTACAATATTTTGCAGACAACATTCAGCCCAAGTTCTTAGGTGGAGTAAACCTCTCTAGGAGAGAAATGCTATTAGTGGCATGCTCAGTTATCCAAGGACCCTGTTTGCAAGACCAGATTTCCCAGTCCTTTTACTGACAGGCATGATCTCTTCTTAGCAAGGGATTCATCTGAGTTGTCAGCAACACCATTCATGGCTGAGGCTAACCACAGGGAGCATGTGCAGAATTTATTCCTATCAACACCTAAAGAGGCGGGGTGGGGGTGAGGGTTGGCTTCCCCAGTGACTCAGCTGGTAAAGAACCTGCCTGCCAATCCAAGAGATGCAAGAGACGCAGGTTTGATTCCTGGGTCAGAAAGATTCCCTGGAAGAGGAAATGGCAGCCCACTCCAGTATATTTGTCTGGAGAACTCCAGGGACAGAGAAAGAAGCTTGGTGGGCTGCAGTCCACAAGGTCACAAAGTGTTGGATAGGATTGAGCAAATACACACACACAAATGAAAGGCAATCTGATGTTCTTTTCTCTTTCCTAGAGTGAGAGACTTTCACTTAAATTGGGCCGTTACAGGTCAAAGTTCCACCGAGGTCTTACAAAAGCAGCCTTACTTACACATCGGCTTTGTCCGCCTCCAATGGCCACTTTGGGGTGAAAATGTCAGCATTTAATTCAGCAGAAGGCATCAGTAACTAACGGGTTATGGGATTTCTCACAGTGGGACCCTTTATTAAACACTATAAAATGCTGCTGGAAGTTTTCTGCCATTCCAGTGTTATGTATTATAATGTCCTTCTTTCTAAAACAGTTCAATTACATTGACAAAGCCCATGTACATTAATGCAAAATCATGCAGTCTAAAATGTGGCTTTGTTTTGGATGTAGCACCATTCTGGGAACTAATAATGATTTTAATCTCTGCTGTTTATTTAAATGTTTGATACGTGCCAGTCACACCGTTAAGGTTCACGACATACATGTTTAATCAGTATAAAATTCCTGAAAGGAGGCTATCATTCAAATTTACAAATGAGGTTCAATTTAGTGTTGTGCTAAAGTTAAAGGAGGTTAAATGACTTGAACATAGCCACTCATTACTTAATCTTTATTCTGGTAGCACAGGAATAATTTTAAATAAAAATATGAAATAAAATTATTATTATAATTTTTTTTTTTTACCTAGGACCTCCATATTTTCTGTTGCTTATTTGCTTTTTGTATGGGGATTTTTTTCCCCCATACCTCAAATACAAAAACAGGAGAATTCTAGATTCAGTACCTTAGCCTGAGTCAAAGAAAATAAGTACCAGTAACACATCTTCCTCTACTACTTCTGAAGAATAAAATGGAGATAAAATAAACTGTGTGTACAGCGTATCCTTAGGTCCTTGGAGACAGGGATTTAGGAAGAGACATGCCATTTCTTCTTGTCCTCTACTTCCATGCCTTTTTTAAAAAGAAGCTGATGAACTAAAAACACATGCCAGAGGGACATAATAAGACCAGCAAAATAATGTTAGTAGCTGAAAGTTCTGTTTCATTGGGCCCCAGAGAAGGATAAACCCCAAATACGCCCACCATGTCCCCTGGCAGAAGGCAGCCTGTTTTGTGTGAGTGGTAAATGGAAATCAATTAGCTGCTCATGGAGCACTGCAATCTCTTTACCAACACACATTCAAATTCTTATCTGAGAAGTCCCATGGACAGAGGAGCATGGTGGGCTACAGCCCATGGGATCGCAAAGAGTCAGACATGACTAAGCATGCACGCACGCAGGCACGCACGCACGCACACAGCAAGAGCCGAGGGGATGGAAATCGATACCTCTCCTAATTCTGAAGCCCAGATGCTCTGCAGCAGGATAGAGACCAGGCAGCTACAACACAGCTCTTCAGAAGACACTGCTGGTCTAGGTTCCTCGGAGCTCACTGGAGCCTGAGAGCTTTCCTCCTCTCCCCCAAGCCGTGTCCTACTGCCCCAGGGAGACATGTCTCCTGACCCCTGTGTGGAGGTCCTGGAAGACGAACATTTCAGTGCCTCCTATGAGTTGATTGTTAAGTCTGTCTGCTCTTCTGGGCTTCTCCACTTACATACCTTTTCTCTGACTGGAGCCTTCCAATTTCTAATAGATCTACTCTGTTCTGGCAAAGATAATCTTCCCTAGATTGACTTGCACGCCTTTGTGCTGGTCAGCTTTACTTTGAACATCTTCCTTTATCTCCTAGCTACATTTCAAAGGTCTTGGACTTTGCTTTGATTTCTTTAATTCTAAAATAAGTGGGAATGGAAGTGTGTACAAGCACAGAACTTAAAAGAGTTTTGAGTCAATGAGTTCTGTTGTAACTGACTCTTTATTCAAAATATAGAACAATTTCCACTAACCTAGAAAGTTCCCTCCTGGCCCCTCTTATTTAATCCTCTTCTAGAGGAAACCAATGTTTTGGTCTACTCAGGTTACACTTTGTATAAGTAGAAGCATAGAATATGTACTTGATAATGTCTAACTTATTTCACTAAACATGTTCCTGAAATCAGTCCATGTTGTTGAGTGTATCTCTAGTTGATTGTTGTTGTCTTTAAGTTTTTATTATTGAATTGTATTCCAGTGTATGGATATGCCAATATTGTGTGTTTCTGGGCTTTTGGATCCAACATCTGCAGCACATTTCCTTATCTTCTAACAAACAAGAGAGACATAAAATAGAAGTTCAGGAAGATAGGAAAGGAACATAAGATCAGTGTGATGTGAGAGCTATGCCATTAGTTAATAAAAACGTCCTTTCTTTTGCTCCATCTGGTGACCTTCAAACACAGAAAACCCACCAAGTCTTCAATTTCACAAGGAAGAAGATAAAAGAGTCCATAATGAGGCCTGAAAAGAAAGGATATCTCTCTACTAGCTTACTGTTAGTGCAAGAAAAACCTTTACTCATCAGTCAAGTACAACTCAAACAGCATCTTCAGTCTCTAGCATTTCTATAACCTTAAGAGAAAGTTACTCAAGCCCTCACTTGTGTTCCTACAACTCACATGAGCCTTGGTTTCAGCTTTTACTGTAAAACTTTGTTTCATTTTTTACTACATGGGTTTGACTCCACTTTCTACCAAAGAAATTATACAATTCCTTAAAGAAAAGGCACCTCTGGCACCTGGCACAATTATTACACACATGATGTAAATGAGTAGACAAATGGATGACTGCCTGGATGGATGGATGAATGGATGGATGGATGGATGGATGGATGGATAAAAAGATGGATGGATGGATAGATGGATGGAATTTGCTCAGCGTTCAAATGTTCTTTTGATGAATTTGTGGGGGAGAAAGTGGTCTCCCCATCCTATTCCTCCACCATCTTAGGACTGCCCCCTAGATGAATGGATAGATGGATGAATGAATGGATGGAAGGGTAGATGGATGAATCAGTGAATGGATGAAACAATATATGAAGAAGGCTGTATTGCTTATAAACTGAACGAACTGTCTGGTCTTTAGCAACCTCCAGAAGTATCATGACCCTGCTTTCTCTCCCTCTCCTGCATTCTCATCCTCTCCTGCATTCTCATTAGTCCCAGGAATTTACATTATTCTACCTGCCAATATTCAAATGCCTCAGTACCAACTAGAGCAGGTGGAACTTCCTAACCACCAGAAATGGACTTCCTGATGCTTTGAGAAATATCTCCATAAGGGTCAGTGTTTGTGTGGAGTTACTGTTCTGTAGCGCAAGAGCCAATCTTGACTCAGTGGAAGGCTTCCAGGTACAGGACAGGCCTGAGCACTGAGTGAGTGACAGTGTTTCTGCTGTCAGCAGCAGGCTGGTTAAATATAGCCACACGAGTAACTGAAAGGTGACGGCAGACCTAAAGGAGAGCTCTGCAATGCTACCAACAGCATCTAGTGCTCAGCTGTTTCTCACCCCCCTCTTAGATGGTCCCAGCAGGAAACGAATCTGTGACTGTCATGTTTACAGTTAATTAATGTTTATTTATATTTTTAAACAAGGTTTTCACCTGCCACGTTTTAAAATAAATGTTCTGCTCTTCAATTAGAGGTTGTCAGAACAGAGAGGAATCCTGTTTGTTACGGGTAGAATGTGTCTATGCTTAAAATGTGTATCAGGGTGAAATCTCTTTTTCTATAAGCCTCTCTCTCTCCTCCCAGAGCCTAGGCTTCCTACTTACAGAGATATACTTCTCAAGATCTTGACTTCAAGACTGCTGCTTTCCTATGCATGAGGCCCCAGGTAGGGACTTTCCAAGTGGTGCTAGTGGTAAAGAATCTGCTGCCAATGCAGGAGATACAGGTTCAATCCCTGGGTTGAGTAGATCTCCTGGAGTAGGAAATGGCAACCCATTCAAGTATTCTTGCCTAGAAAATTCCATGGGCAGAGGTGCCTGGCGGGCTACAGTTCATGGAGCAAAGGGTTGGACACAATTGAGCACACATATACAGGCCATGAAGACAGAAGATTACAATGTCTCCTTGGATAGGGAATGTGAGTTAGCATGAAAACATGGCACATTTTGACCAGCGTAGAATAAGTGTTCTTCAGGGAAACAGATGTGCTTTGTCCTTTGGCAATAAAGCATTGACTCAACAAGACTAAAGTATGTAAATCCTATATTCTCCAAAGAAAGGTCTGACCCTGGACTGGCTCCTGGGAACTCACCTTGACATCTGTGGAATATCCTGATAGATAAGTGTGTCTTTCTTTACCTGGAACCTTGGGCCACATTAGAAGGTCAATGCCATGTGATATGCGGTAGGGTTCTGGGGGGCCACAAAGTGTCAGCTTGACCTCTGAAGAGCCTGGAGACTAACTAAGATCAGCCACATGGACACCAGGGCTACAAAATGACTCCTGAGGACTTCCCTGGTGGCTCAGTGGTTGCAAACCCAACTGCCAATGCAGTGGATAAGGGATCGATCCCTTGTTTGGGAAGATCCCAATATGTCTCAGAGTAACTCAGCTCATGTGCCACAGAAGGGCATGCATCTAGAGCACATGCTCTGCAACAAGAGTGGCCACCATAATGAGAAGCCCGAACACTGCAATTAGAGAGTAGCCCTCACTTGCCCAAACTGGACAAAGCTTGCATAGCAGGAACAAAGACCCAGTGCAGCCAATATATATGACCCTTGATAAAAATCCTGGTGGCTCAGGGGAGCTTCCTTGTCTGCCAACACTCTAACTGTGATCATACGTCATAGATGGAGAATTAAGCATTGCCCATACATCTGCCCTGGGAGCAGACACCTGGACTTAACACATCCCCTCAAAGAATAAGTGATGAAGAGAGACGGGGTTGCAGGGTGGAAAGCCAGATCAACTCTGCTTCCTGATGATACCAAGGAAATCATTTGACCTGTTAATAATTTTGAGGTTCAGGTAAGCTTCTAAATTAGATACTCATCCATTGTTTCACTGGATATTCACTGAATGTGCCACTGTTTTAATCACATAGTATATGGTCAAAAAGTGGTTAATGGTGGAGATGATTGTTTGAGTTGGTCCATGTGTGAGCTTCTGCAAATTAGTTTAAGCTCCTTCAGTGAAGCAAGCACTCTAAATCTGTAGATATGCCCTTTGCACTTTTGCAGCTAGATCTGTTCACAGCTGGTAGTTCATAAATGATTATTTTCATACAGTTATGTGGCTAGTATTACCTCCTATCTTATCTTGAGCCTAAGCCTCAGAATGTTGTTTTTCATCAATTGCACATTTACTATAGGCTCGAGAGAAAAGCCTACACACGAAAGTGCCTAAAACAGTGACAGAATCACCTTTGTAACTTAATAAGTACTAGTTGAATATCAATCTGAACACCTAGAGGATTTTTAACTATTTAATAGACATATACATTTTCTTTCTTGACTAATAACTGGAAAAAAAATAAAGACCCAGGAAATGGGATGAAATGCATTTTTTTGCCCAGTTTTCAGCAATGAATATTGAACTCCTGGTTTGCTTTTGTTGTCAGTTAAATGGTTTCCCAAGAGGATACATTCAAGCTCTAATTATCAGTATCTATGTATGTGACTTTATTTGGAAAAAGATTCTTTGCAGATGTAACCTAGTTAAGAGAAGCCTATACTGAATTAGGGTAGGCACTGATTCACTGTGGGCTTCCCAGGGGGCTCAGTGGCAAAGAATCCACCGGCCAATGCAGGAGACATAGGTTCGGTCCCTAGGTTGGGGAGGTTCCCTAGAAAAGAAAATGGCAACGCACTCCAGTATTCTTGCCTGGGAAATGCCATGGACAGAGGAGGCAAGTGGGCCACAGTCCGTGGGGTCACAAAGAGTCAGACATGACTAAGCATGCACACATTAGTCCAGCGACTGATAACGCTGATAAGAAAAGAGAAGTTTGTACACAGATACACAGAGAGAGAAGATGCCATCTGAAGACAGAGGCAGAGACTGGAGCTGTGCTCCCACAAGCCAAGGATGCTAAGGACTGCTGGCAATCACCAGAAGGGAGGATGAGGCAACAAAGGCGTCTTTCCCAGAGTTTTTGAAGAGATAAGGGGCTGCTGACATCTTAATATACAGACTTCTAGCCTCCAGAAAGGTGAAACATAGGCTGCTGTTTGGTTTTTTTTGTTTTTTTTTTAATCTATATTTTTGTGGTATTTTGCTATGTCAGCCTTAGGAAATGAATATGCCCCCATTACAGCTTGTTAAACACAGGTCTTGAGCTTGTGTCTAGTTTTCCTGCCTGGACAGAAAGTACACTGCCCCCTGGAAGGTGGAAGGAACCAGCCATGAGTATGAAAGCAGAAGGAAATGACTCACCATGGGACTCCGCCCGATGCTACACAGGTAGTGGAGGAGTCCTTTGGCATGGTAGATTGTGGGCTGGAGATGAGCACTGGGAGACAGCCACTGTCTATTCAAGTCCTCTCCTCTCAATGAGCATCTGTGACTGCAGGAACAAAAAACAAACAAATAAATACACATTTAGAGGAAAATAACTTGGAAAATAAAGCTCGACAAGACAAACAATTATACTAATGAATCCAACTTCCTTCTGACTACTGCTCAATTGGCATTCATTGAAGATACCCAGAAAGATGCAGATCCCAATGTGTCGTGATTATTCACAGCTCCCTAAAGAACTGGAAACCATATTTAACTTGATTCAGGGTCACCAGAGTTTGAAGATGAAGTTTGGGAAATATTGTTCTCCGCTACCTACTTCCAAGGAGAACAAATTCAATAAACTTCTCTAGGCTCTTCAGTTCTACAAATAATCATTATTAATAATAAGTTGAGATCAATATATCATGCTGGGCATGTTACATATGATCTTTCTAGAGAGCCCAATGATTCTGCCAAGTAGATAATATTGCACTCCAGTGAAGACAGTGACACTTAGAAATGGTTAAATAAATGCCCCCAAATCACATAACTTAGAGTTAGGCTTTCCATCCAGGTCTGTTTCCCTCTGAGAAGCAACAGCATAGAGTCTTTCTCCTATCACGTTAATGCCACCCTATCCATATAGATGCCAAAGAAAGTTTGACATTTACTTAGAGAGCTGGAGTGTCATTTTCAGAGACATCATCATGGATTATTAGCTCTCAAAATGAGCTCAAAAATCATACTTGTCCTCATTTGGGAAAAGAGGATGTTCACATTTGAAAGAATCAAGTCACTCTACAAAGGTGACACAGCTGGTTAGTGAGAACAGTGACTGCAATTCAGAGGGAAGGAAGCTGAGATGCTGAGTGGCGGGTAAAGGGAACCTTAAAAGCCCGGGTCCACTAGAGATTACCAACGGCAGCCCCATCTCTAGGGAGGCAGCCAGAAGTCCTGCTGAGATGTTCTTTATTTAATAGTCTGACAATCAAGGTACCAGAGATTAACAGGAAGAAGTGCAGCATCTCCATCACCTTGTCCTTCCAACTCCCCTGCCCCGATCCCTAATACTACCTCCTGCTGCCCTCATCCTTCTCTTTTTTAAAACATAATTTTATTTATTTATTTATTTATTTATTTATTCTTGGCTGCCCTGAGTCCCCGCTGCTTTGTGCGGGCTCTTTCTAGTTGCAGCGGGAGGGTGCTAGGCTTCATTGCTGTGTGAGGACTTCTCAGTGAGGCGGCTTCTCCGCAGAGAACAGGCTCTATGAGTCCTGGCTTCAGTAGCTGCAGCACGTGGGCTCAGCAGCTGTGGTGCACGGACTTAGTTGCTCAATAGTATGGAACCCACGTCCCCTGGATGGGCAGGCAGATACTTAACCACTGAGCCACAGTGATGCCCTGCCCTTGTCCTTCTATTCTTCAACTTTACCAAACTGCACATCATTCTCCCTGAGAAATCGTGCTCCCGGTCTCATTACCAGGACTCCCCAAAACTTCATCCCTTACCTCTTCAACATTCAGGGGTCCATTCTTCAGGGAAACTTTCCCTGATTCCCAGACCCTTACCTTCTGTTTCTACTAAATATATACTAAATATATTGCAACAGCATCCTCGGAGTTCTCATAGAATCTTTTTGGATGGTTTTTATTCAATTTATTTTTGTTTCTTTCACCTTTGTTGTTAAATTGGAAGCTTCCTGGGAGCAGAAACGGTTTCTTTGTTACCATCTAAACCCAAATATAGTAACTGTGTCAGAGTTGGTATTAGTAAATACTTCGGAGTGAAAAGTGTACTAACATTTAAATGTAGAATCAGAAACTTTTTCTGTTTAAAGAAAAAAAACACTATTTTCAATAAATCTTGGAGGTGGAAGGATAATGGATCAGCCTCCTCCTTTCAGCACTTTTAAATCTCATGTTTCTGAAATTATCTTTAAATATTAGTTTCCTGCTGCTTGTCAGCCCCTCTTACAGCTTGCTGGAAACTGAAAATCTTTAGATTAATCATTTATCCTGATTTCGCCATTAAAATATTTTGACTTGAGAAATGGTAGGTTTGTTGCATCTTCCTCTATGACTTGTATTCTTTTCTTGCTTTACACCCCTCACCGTCCTCTCTTTAATGGCAATGACATTTAGAAATAGGGTTTCTGCATGGCGACCCAAGGAAGAAGATAAAATACAAAGAAGATTGTTCAAAAGAAGCAAATAGCAATGGAAAGAAGCTGGTGTCCCAGACTTTCTCCTAAGCCTATCTGCTGTGTTTAAATGAATTTCTTTTCTCAAATCGAGGTACTTGCCAGCACAACATCCCAGAGCCTCAGAATTTTCTCTAACTGCTCTGTGATTATGCCTTGACCTGGATTCTCATCAACACTGGGGATTTCTTTTTTTTTTCCCTTTGTGATATCAAAAGTAATGAAATCAGTGGAGGCCCCTTAAAAGTATTTCTCTTTGTAGCAGTGAAAATACAAGCTTTCTCTGTGACCAGTAGCCAGCAATTCCATGCAACTCTCTCTGCCTCTGCTTTCCTTCTGTTCCACAGAGATCAAGTTCTAGAGCAATGTCCACAAGGAAAACACCCAGAGGTTGCCAATGGCAGATATACCATTCTAAAAAACAGTTCTTTAAAATGTAGGGGCGGGGTGGAGTCTGGTGCTCCAATCAGAATAAGCCTGAGTGTTGGTTAAAAAGATCAAGTCTCAACTCTCAGCTTTATCAGCAGTTAAGGGAATTGGGGGCTTCTGAGAGCCAATACTATCATATGCAAAAGAATATAGATATTCCTACCCTATCTCTCAGGATTATTCTGAGGGTTGAATGAAACATCTCTGTTTTAGATATCTCCATGGAGAAACTATGTAACTCTATCTGCACCACTGTCTACGCCCAAGTCATGTCTACATCTATATCCACATGTATAATCTCTATTTCTATCTGTATCTACATCTTCATCTTCAACTATAATGCTCAGGGATGCAAAGCACCACATGGATTATGTTCATTAGTTCTTTATCTCATCCTAACACTTTTCCTTATGAATAATCATCAGAGAACTGTATGCGCTTTGATTGGAAGGGACAAGAATATTGACTGGGAACCTCAAATAAGAGGCAGTGGTTAGTTTTTAAATTCAAGCTGACTTGAACACATTTAAGAGTGGAAACCATGAGACTGAAGAGAAAACGAGTTATCTAAGGAATGGTACAGACAAGGCTGTTTGCAGGGCAAGAATAGAGACAGATACAGAGAATGAATATGTGGACGTGGTGGGAAGGGGAGGCTGAGACAAATTTGGAGAGTAGGATCGACATACATGCAGTACCGTGTGTTAAATAGAAAGCTAGTGGGAAGCTGCTATAAAGAACAAGGAGTTCAGCTCAGTGCTCTGTGATGACCCAGACGGGTGGGATGGTGCGGGAGGCTGAAGGGGGAGGGACATGTGTATATGTACAGATGATTCACTTTGTTGTATAGCAGAAATGAATACAATGTCGTAAAATCATCTCCAATAAAAAATAAAATGTTTTCTAAGGAAAAAAATGCAAGGATATAACAATATAAATTGCTGAACAGACTATTTAACAGTACCAAGCAGGCCATTAAATTGTACCAAGGGAAGGATGGCTTCTAAGATGGACTAGGTGTGAAGATTTGGGGAGAAACTGGACTCATTTGAGACTTAAGCCAGTCTTTTCTCCTATTAGTTGGGGGAAAGTTTGCTGGTTTTTCAGGGGCGGAGACAACAATGCATTCCTTAGGTCTGTCTAGGTGGCGTGAACTTGGGAAACCCATATGTATTTGTATTCAGTGTTCTTTCTCTGTGTGGCTACGGTTTAGAGAGCATCTCTCTGTGTGC
Source organism: Antilocapra americana (assembly GCA_007570785.1). Lineage (NCBI taxonomy): Eukaryota > Metazoa > Chordata > Mammalia > Artiodactyla > Antilocapridae > Antilocapra > Antilocapra americana. The sequence continues at coordinate 6,303,240 of ML663013.1, read as the reverse complement.
TTATAGCTTCAGCAGTTCCGAGATTTCCGCAATTTCACATTATTACAACAAGTACTGCATCTAACTTGAGTGCTGCTCCTTTTAAAGCAAATTCATTTTCTTCCAATCTCCAGATCCGTTTAGCATTTTGCGTTAATGACATCAGCGATTTGTGCAGTCGGAGGAACTGCTGTCGCTCTTCCTGGGGATTTGTTTTAAGCATCTGAAGATGAAATGCACCCCACCTTATTATCTACTGTAGCATTTCTGAAATGACAGCTGCTGCCTCTATGTGGAGAAAATTAGCAGATGGACAGCTATGACTGGCTGGCAACAAATTCAGAGCCTCTAATTTCCAAAAAGAGGTCATCCCTCAAATAGAGTTTGAAGTCCTGCTTTGCTTCTAACGAGAGGAAGATGGTCAGCATCGCTATCTTTTTATCCCCACTGAAAAACTGCAGACTCACAGAGGCGGGAAGAGACACTTCCTTTTGGTTTTCACAAAGGAAGTCATTTGACTCAAATGGTCCTCCCCAGTTTTTTAAAACAAAAGCATTGGTTTAAGAGAGTGTCAAACAGAGTGAAGTAAGTCAGAAAAAGAAAAACTTCATATATGAATGCATATATGTGGAATCTATGAAAGATGTTATAGATCAACTCAAACGCAAACGAGAAATAGAGACAGATGCAGAGTACAAACGTGGATACCAAAGGGGATAAAAGGGGGAGGTGGGAAGAATTGGGAGATTCAGATGGACATGTACACACTACTGTGTATAAAATAGATAACTGCTGTATAGCACAGGGAACTACTCAGTTCTTTGCAGTCACCTGAATGGGATGGAAGTCCAAAAGGAAGGGGATATGTGTACACATGTAGCTGATGCACTTTGCTGTACAGGAGACACTACCACAACATTGTAAGGCAACGTCCTTGCTTAGTCACTAAGCCATGTCTGACTCTTCAGTGACCCCACGGACTGTACCTGCCAGGCTCCTCTGATCATGGGATTTTCCAGGTAAGAGTACTGGAATGGGTTGCCATTTCCTTCTCAGTGGATCTTCCCAACTCAAGAGAATCTGCATCTCTTGAGTCTCCTGCATTGGCAGGCAGATTCTTTACCAGCAATGAATCCATGCCACCTGGGAAGCCTCTCTGAGTACTTTACATGTATATTATGAGCCTGCTCTTCTTAGGTTATTGGCAGCATGTGTCTAGACTATCTCTCTAATTAAACCTGCAGTTTTTGGTAGGTCAAATTCGTTCCCTTAAAAAAAAAAAAGGCTTTTGGTCTCCTGAAAATATGGTCATTTTATAGGCTTCAAAATCACTGCAGACAGTGTTTGCAGCCATGAAATTAAAAGACACTTGCTCCTTGAAAGGAAAGTGATGACCAACCTAGATAGCATATTAAAAAGCAGAGACATTACTTTGCCAACAAAGGTCCGTCTAGTCAAGGCTATAGTTTTTCTAGTAGTCATGTATGGATGTGAGAATTGGACTATAAAGAAAGCTGAGCGCTGAAGAATTGATGCTTTTGAACTGTGGTGTTGGAGAAGACTCTTGAGAGCACCTTGGACTGCAAGGAGATCCAACCAGTCCATCCTAGAGGAGATCAGTCCTGGGTGTTCGTTGGAAGGACTGATGCTAAAGCTGAAACTCTGATATTTTGGCCATCTCATGCAAAGAGCTAACTCATTTGAAAAGACTGATGCTGGGGAAGACTGTGGGCAGGAGGAGAGGGGGATGACAGAGGATGAGATGGTTGGATGGCATCACCAACTCAATGGACATGGGTTTGGGTGAACTCTAGGAGTTTGTGATGGACAGGGAGGCCTGGCGTGCTGTGGTTCATGGGGTCACAAAGAGTTGGACATGACTGAGCAACTGAACTGAACTGATGACCAAAAAAAAAAAAACACCACACATATCAGTCAAAATTATCAAAGAAATGAATCAGAAAGGACAGTTCTAAGTGGTCACTGAATAAAAGTCATCATCTTCATGGTAACCTAAAGACCAGATAGTCTAAAGGGAAATGATGTCACTCAAAACCACTTTTTAACATTGATTGTGGATTTTACAATGGACTTCCCAGGTGGCTGGTTCTAGTGGTTAAAAATAAATAAATAAATAAAACTTCACCTGCCAACAGAGGAGATATAAGAGACAGAGGTTCAATCTCTGGGTTGGGAAGATCCCCTGGAGGAGAGCATGGTACCCAACTCCAGTATTCTTGCCTAGAGCATCCCATGGACAAAGGAGACTGATGGGCTACATTCCATGAGGTTGCAAAGAGTCAGACAAGATTGAAGAACTTACCACACACACATATGGGTTTTATGTATTTGCTAAGAACAAGGATTATCCTAACTGGAGAATGGGAAATAAATGATCTAACTAAAGGCCTTGACACACAGACCCTGAACTACCAGGACCCCTAAAGCAAACAAAGAATTAGAGGGCAGAGGAAGACAGAGGAAAAGTGAGCTGCTTCCTGAAAGAGAATCTGTAAAGCTGCAGTCAGACAATAAAATGATTCAAAAATCTCCCATCCAGCCGTGACTGATCAAAGGAGAGATGGGGCCCTTCAGACCGAATGAGTGATGCCAGGCTTGATAATATTAGTGCCCGCGGCACAGCAAGCTCTATAGTCTAAAGAGAGGCAGCGTGTTTGAGATTTAGCAAGTGCTTTACCATTCACTGCACATCTTAGTAACAGGAGAGAGCGTGGGTGCAGGGGAATATTTATCAAGGTAAATAGATGCATGAGAGAACACGACAGAACAGCACAGGCTACTGTGGGTCAGACACTGTACCCAGAGCTTTCCAAATAAAGACCTCCTGGATCAGGAAAAGGAGGATAGAAACAAAACAAAACACAGTGTCCTCTCAAGGCCATCATCACTCTACAGCTCAAACAATCAGGGTTGTAAGAGATATATTATGTTCAAAATATTTTTGTCATACAAAAAGCTCAGATAGACAATACTCTAGAGTGAAGGGGAAAAAAGCAATCAAACCCAAGGGTCCTTCAACATATCCAAGAACCCAGCCATGTGGTGCCAGAGGACTGGTCACCCCAGAGCCCAGGTAGAGGTAAGCTGAAGCCCTTAAATGATGGACCGATCCACACATGACTACGGGGTTTCTCTGGTGGCTCGATGGTAAAGAACCTACCTGCCATTGCAGGAGATGCAAGTTCAGTCCCTGGGTTGGGAAGATCCCTGGAGAAGGAAATGCAGCCCACTCCAGTGGTCTTGCCTGGGAAATCCCATGGACAGAGGAGCCTGGCAGGCTGCAGTTCATGGGGATGCAAAAGAGTCAGACACAACTTAGCCATTAAACAAAAGCAACAACAACAAAGAAATGACCAGGGTGCAAATCTCAACTTTGTTAAATAAATCACCCGGAGTTGACACTTGAACCTAGGTTAGTCCAAACCTAACCTGCTCATTCTCCTCAAAGTATGGTCACAGTAGCATCACGTGAGAGCTTGTTTGGTATGTAGAAACCTGGGTCCCATCCCTGTATCTTAATTTTAACAAGAGCTCCAAAGAATCTGTATACACATTTAGTGAATGCGCTGAAAGGATTGGAATGTAAATTGGTATACACACTATAGAGAACAGTTTGGGGTTCCTTAAAAAACTAAAAATAGAGCTACCATATAATTTAGCAAAATTCCACTCCTGGGCATACAGCTGGAGCAAACCATAAATAGAAAAGACACATCCACCTCTTTGTTCATAGCAGTGCTATTTATGATGGCCAAGACATGGAAACAACGTAAATGTCCATCAACAGATGTATGAAGATGTGATGTGTTTGTTTGTGGGTGTGTATGTGTGTGTGTGTATATATATGTACATACTATGTATGTGTGTGTGAGGTATATGCAATGGAATATTACTCAGCCATTAAAAAGGAAATAATGCCATTTGAAGCAGCATGGATGGACCTAGAGATTATCAAACTAAGTGAAGTAAGTCAAAGACAAATATTTGACATCGCTTATATGTGGAATTTAAAAAATGATACAAATTAACTTATTTATGAGACAGAAACCATACAAAGACTAAGAAAACAAATTTACATTTACCAAAGGGGAAGGTGGGGGAAAGGGATAAGTTAGGAGTTTGGGATTAATATATTCATAATACTATATATAAAATGGATAATCAACAAGGACCTATTGCATAGGACAAGAAACTCTACTCAGTACTCTGTAATAACCTATATGGGAAAAGAATCTGAAAAAGAATATATATATATATATGTATATATGTATAACTGAATCACTTTGCTGTACACCTGAAACTATTACAACATCATAAATCAGCTATATGCCAATGTAATTTTTTTTCAAAAAGCCAAAGGCAATAAGCAAAAGAACCATTGCCTTATACTTTACAGAAAGAAAGGAAATTAACACTTACATAGGAACGTGAACTTTGTAAAGGACTTTATTGTCACAACATTTGTAGGAATCTAGAGCATTTGCTATTTAGAATCACTGGCATCTGACTCCAAATAGCACCAGCTCCCAAAGCTTTAAGATGTATCTCCCCTACTTTCCCACTTCATTTCCCCCATGATTGAATTAGCCTATTGCATACTTTAATTTGAAAACCAATGTAGAGATAAGATGAAAGTGTGTTTTCTCTAAGATATTTTGACAAGTCTGGTTGCATAGTATCATTCAGACATCCAGTGTAACAACAGATAACAAGCAAAGGACAAGGTGAAATCAGGTGAGATCACATTATGGGGTGGAAATGTAGGAGAGTCCTACAATCTGATGAGGAATATGGAACATGTTAATTTAAATTTCTCCCTAGAACTGAATCATATACAATGGACTCAGTAAAAGTGACAAATAGATTCAAGGGGTTAGATTGGATAGACAGACTGCCTGAAGAACAATGGATGGAGGTTTGTGACATTATACAGGAGACCATCCCCACGAAAAAGAAATGCGAAAAGGCAAATTGTTGTTTGAGGAGTATTTACAAACAGCTGAGAAAAGAAGAGAAAATGAAAGGCAAAGGAGAAAAAGATATACCCTTTTGAATGAAGAGTTCCAAATAAAAGCAAGGAGAAATAAGAAAGTCTTCCTCAATGATCAATGCAAAGATATAGAGGAAAACAATAGAATGGGAAAGATGAGAGATGTCTTCAAGAAAAATAGATACCAAGGGAACATTTCATGCAAACATGGGCACAATAAAGGACAGAAGCAGTATTGACATAACACAAGCAGAAGATATGAAGAAGAAGTGGCAAGAAAAATCTTCATGATGCAGATAACCATGATGGAGTGATCACTCACCTAGAGCCTGACATCCTAGAATGTGAAGGCAAGAGGGCCTCAGGAAATATCACTGCAAACAAAGTTAGTGGAGGTGATGGAATTCCAGTTGAGCTATTTCAAATCTTAAAAGATGATGCTTTGAAAGTGCTGCACTCAATATGTCAGCAAATTTGGAAAACTCACAAGTGGCCACAGAGGACTGGAAAAGGTCAGTTTTCATTCCGATCCCAAAGAAGGGCAATGCCAAAGAATGTTCAAACTACCACACCATTGCATTCATCTCACATGCTACCAAAGTAATGCTAAAAGTTTTTCAAGGCAGGCTTCAACAATATGTGAACTGTGAACTTCCAGATGTTCAAGCTGGATTTAGAAAAGGCAGAGGAACCAGAGACCAAATTGCCACCATCTGCTGGATCATCGAAAAAGCAAGAGAGTTCCAGAAAAACATATGTTTCTGCTTTATTGATTACACCAAAGCCTTTGACTGTGTATAACACAACAAACTGTGGAAAATTCTTCAAGTGATGGGACTATCAGACCACCTTACCTACCTCCTAAGAAATCTGTATGCAAGTCAAGAAGCAACAGTTAGAACTGGATATGAAACAACAGACTGATTCCAAATAGGGAAAGGAGTATGCCAAGCATATATATTGTCATCCTGCTTATTTAACTTACATGCAGAATACATCACGAGAAATGCTGGGCTGGATGAAGCACAAACTGGAATCAAGATTGCCAGGAGAAATATCAATAACCTCTGATACATAGATGACATGACCCTTATGGCAGAAAGCGAAGAGGAATGGAAGAGCCTCTTGATGAAAGTGAAACAGCAGAGTGAAGACAGTGGCTTAAAGCTCAGCATTCAAAATACTAAGATCATGGCATACGGTCCCATCACTTCATGGCAATTAAATGGGGAAACAGTGGAAACAGTGACAGACTTTATTTTGGGGGGCTCCAAAATCACTGCAGATGGTGACTGCAGCCATGAAATTAAAAGACACTTGCTCCTTGGAAGTAAAGCTATGACCAACCTAGACAGCCTGTTCAAAAGCAGAGACATTACTTTGCTGACAAAGGTCCATCTAGTCAAAGCTATGGTTTTTCCAGCAGTCATGTATGGATGTGAGACTTGGACTATATAGAAAGCTGAGCACCAAGGAATTGATGCTTTTGAACTGCGGTGTTGTAGAAGACTCTTGAGAGTCCTGTGGACAGCAAGAAGACCCAGCCAGTCCATCCTAAAGGAAATCAGTCCTGAATATTCATTGGAAGGACTGATGTTGAAGCTGAAACTCCAATACTTTAGCCACCTGATGAGAAAAACGGATTCATTGGAAATGACCTTGATTATGGGAAGGATTGAAGGCAGGAAGAGAAGGGACAACAGAAGATGAAATGCTTGGATGGCATCCTTGATTTGATGTACTTGAGTTTGAGCAGGCTCCAGGAGTTGGTGATGGACAGAGAGGCCTGGAATGCTGCAGTCCATGGGGTCACGAAGAGTTGGACACGACTGAGCAGCTGAATTGAATGAGGAAGAACAATTTATGTAATTCCTGAAAATTTAAGTCCATCAATAATCTTTGCAAAACATCGCCAAAACAAGAAATTATAAGAGTTTTTCAAAAATTAAGAACTAAGGATTACCTCCATAATGTTAAAAAAATAAATAAGAAATATGTTTTGAAAAAAGTCAACACTCATTCCTGAGAAGGACAATCAAGAAAATAAGAATCACTGGATACTTTCTGTGTCATAGTATGTGTATAAAGGTGCCCATCAATTCTGATTCTACATATATATATATATATATATATATATATACACATACATATACATATATATACACACACTTATTTTTATATATATTTATTATGATCTAGAAAACCAATGTTGAACTCATACAACAGATAATTCAATAAGGTAATAGGATATACAATTACAATAGAGAAGAAAATGATCATACAAGAGAGCTGTTAAATAATTTGGTGCATTTAAAAAATGGACTATCCACAAAAAAAAATATGGAGTATTGTGCAATTGTTAAGAAAAAAGAGAAAGACATCTATTTACTAATATGTAATGGTGATTTTCATGATATAAAGCTAAGTACTAAAAATTATATAAAATATAAAAAGCATATTTTAGAATGAAGAAGACTTGACAATACATACATATAGAGAGAGATTTATGCAAATAACATAAGATAAATAAAAAACTAGTAAGACTTACTAGGATTCCCCAGTGGCTCAGTGGTAAGGAATCCACCTGCCAATACAGAAGACACCAGTTACACCCCTGGGGTGGGAAGATCCCCTAGTGAAGGAGATGGAAATCCACCACAATATTCTTGCCTGGGAAATCCCACAGACAGAGAAGCAGGGCAGGCTACAGTCCATGGGGTCAGAAAAGAGTCAGACATGACTCAGAGACTAAAACATAAAGATTGATTACTTTCAGAAGGCAGATGGAAATAGGATATAAAGTATGGATAAATGGGAATTGAGCAGCAAGAATCAAGGGCAAATGACACTTCTCTAATCGTACCTTTCTATATTGTTCTAACTTTTAGATTCATGTTAACGTCTCACATACTCATAAGAATAAATAAATATGAGAAAACAATGAATAGAACTCCAACTGGATTAATTACAAATAAACTCTTTGGAAAATAAATAACACTTATGGAAGTGAAGAAGGAAATAACTGACTGAAGTAACTTTATAAAGCAATGTTACTACCTATTCTAAAGCTAAAGACAACAATAGTAAACAAGTGTGTCTTTCACAGCAGTATGTAGTTCTGAGCTAGCAATTCTAAAATGACTTCAGATGTACTCTAGAATTGACCAAATCAGTCAATCAGTCATACATAACAACAACCAGGAATCTCACAGTTACAAAAAGAATTATAAATGAAGAATGAACTCTGTAATATTATTCTGGAATCAAAAGTATCAGCGTGAATTCATGGTTTCATATAGAAAGGTAGATTAAATAGGTACAAGTGTATGCATAGTGGTGTATGTATTCATGCATATATTTCCTAGTTCTCTCTACTGGAAGGACCCAGATAACCCCCGAGTAGCATGAACATATAAAATACTCAGATCAAAGTTTCCAAGTAACATTATTTAATCAAAGAAATCAGGACTTCTTGAAGAAAAGCCTAGCTTCAGAGGTGCGTTGAGGAAAGAGTATCAGTCTAGAATATATTATGATGCCAGAATTTTTAAAGCACTCAGAAATAATGGGAACACATTGAAATGACAGAAGAATCAATTTGAAGGGAATCTCAATGACCAAATGTGGTAAGATTTGAACACTGAAATCAAGTAATCATTAATAAGTGATTATTCATAAGTTTGTACTGATATAAGTAAATAAAGGAAGAGCTCTTCATCTGAGTAGAATTCCAGTTAGTTAAAACAGAAAGAGTAAAGGAAAATAAAATTACCATTTGGCAAATATAATAGTTACTGTTACAAGGCAGAATCATCAATGGATGCTAAGATTAGTGGCTAATGATGAATAATATGAAAGGAATAGAATATTTACATAGACTTGTTCCCCATAAGTTATTTATTAATTTCAAAAGGAAATAATTAGTAAATCTATGGTGAAGAAACTCAGCAGATACAACCTTAATCAGTAGATGAAAGATAACATCACCATTAGAAATATATACGCATTGAGAAGGCCACAACACAACTTACATGATGCTTTTGCCAAAAATACAGGATATAAGTTTAATCATCAGAAAAATCTCAAGTTAATGTGTACACTCCAAATAACAGACAGGTACTCATCAAACATGTCCAGATCAAGAAAAATAAAAAAAGGATGACAAGTTATTCTAGATGGGAGGAGATGAACATGGGACTTCCCTGGTGGTCCAGTGGTTGACATTTTGCCTTCCAGTGAATAGGGTGTAGGTTCCATCCCTGATGGGGGAGCTAAGATCTCTCAGGCCTCACAGTCAAACACCCAAAATATAAAGGCAGCCTTCAGAATGGGAGAAAATAATAGTCAATGAAGCATAATAGTCAATGAAGCAATGGACAAACAATTAACCTCAAAAATATACAAGCAACTCCTGCAGCTCCATTCTAGAAAAATAAACGACCCAATCAAAAAGTGGGCCAAAGAACTTAACAGACATTTCTCCAAAGAAGACATAAAAATGGCTAACAAACACATGAAAAGATGCTC